>PVKA01032051.1:0-25707 GCA_004027165.1 Ctenomys sociabilis
TATTGAATCTTTGATATAATTCAGCTATAAAAAAACCTGTAAATATAATTTCATGTATGCACCTTGTACAGTACCAAAATGTTATGAAAACAGTTTGCAATGTATTAATTCATCGACTCTGTATGGTTAAGGTGTCTTGAAACTGTCTGATTGACATTTGTATTTTAATAAAATAAAAATAAATGGAAAAAAAAAGAAGTAGTAGTTTAACTTCCATTAATCCTCTGGACCAATCATTAGTGCTAATATTGTAACTTCCTTTGGCGTGTTTATTTAGAGGCAGTGTCAGAGGAAAGTCTTAGCTTCTAGTTTAATGGAATTATTATTGTGGCTCTTGGTAGGACCTTTCTTGTCTCTGAAAGTAAAACTTCTAGGCCCACAGATCATCAGTTCATTGGAACAACATACAAATATTTTGCTAGTGAATGGTGAATTGCATCATTCTCACTTCCATGTCCTTAATATCTGGATCTGTGAATCCTGGCTATAGTGGAAAATGTACAATATTTGGTGCTGATTCAGAGTATATACAGTCTTCTGAAGATATTTGCCCTGTGCTCCATCAACACCTATCTGGCATTGTAATTTCATCTTCAAAAGGCAATTCCACCTTTCTACCAATTTAGCCACTTCCAGCTGGTGGGTAACATGAATTCTATGAACATGACCACACTGAATACATTTTTGCCATGAAGTACACTTATTCATTAGAAGAAATATCATATGGAATGCACTGATAGTGGAAGAGACATTTCATGAATCACATGATAGTTTTGTTAGAGGCATTATGTACAGAGAATGGAAGTCTATAACCTAAATAAGTGACGGTTCCTATAAGGACAAAGAATTGTGGTTTCTATGATTGAAATATTCCAATATAATCTACTGCAACCAGTAGATTTCAGTCTGATTGCCCTGGAGAATGGTATCATATCGTGGATTCAGTGTTGGTCTCTGTTCCTGGCAAATCAGGTGTTCATCAGTAGCTGTAGCTAAATCAGTCTCCCAGAGTAGAAGCCCAAGTTTCTGAGCCCATGCTTATCCTCCATTCCTCCTACCACTGCCACTTTGTTCACCTGCCATGGGCAATGACAGGCACAGATGAGGAAAGAGGTTGACTGCTATTCATAGAACATATCAATGTAACCATGTGATAATTAAAGACCCCTTCAGCCAAGGTCATATTTTTGTGAGCCTGTACATGAGACATAAATATCTTTACCTTCTTTACCCATAGGGAAAAGTCTATCCATGCCATATATCTTTGTCACTGTATTTCCTACTTCCCTGAAAATCCAGGCCACTGGCTGCAGTCAGTGATTCTATATGTAGTCACCATCTGGCCATTTTTCTTATAAGAACACTATGATCAGTGGAACAGCTTAATATTCTGTCCACTGTGATGATTTCTCTTCACTCCCATCTTGCAAATATTATCAGGAAACAAACTATAGTACCCATCTGTCTACTTTTGGGA
The DNA here is from genome assembly GCA_004027165.1 of Ctenomys sociabilis. Lineage (NCBI taxonomy): Eukaryota > Metazoa > Chordata > Mammalia > Rodentia > Ctenomyidae > Ctenomys > Ctenomys sociabilis. The sequence continues at coordinate 1,478 of PVKA01032051.1, forward strand.
AAAATCTGTGTAGCAAGCAGAGTCATCTGTAAAGCTGGCCCTAGTGCTATCAACAATTTGGAAAGTACATTTCATGAGGCCACAAGGGCCTCTTGGGCACAGAAGGTGGTACGGCAGGAGTAAGAACCATGAGCATTTGGGCTATTTCTTCCTCAAGTGATTTATTTTTCATTGGCAAGTAATCCTAACACTTAAGAGGCAGAGGCAGGAGGATTTCTAGGATTTTCATACCAGCATGGGTTGTTCAATGCCAATCTGAACTTCATAAGAAGACAATGTCTCAAAAAACAAAATGGGAGTAAACCAAGACAATAGGCATGTCCAGTCTTTGACAGTGAGCCATCTTCTAACCGAATTTAGAATCAGCACCATTTTTAAACTGAAGTTCTGACATTAAATCCAAATCTCTGTTTAAATTAAGCTTTAACCAGGTTTATATTTCTTGTACAACTACCCCTACCTTAAAATCTATTACCATGTCTTTTCTCCAGATATCTGCTTATCAGAATTAGAAAACACAAGAGGCTTATTAGGCATGTAGTAACACACTCCTCATGAGCCATGTTGTGCAATTCATTTTTAGAGGCCTGGTGAGATACGGGCCTGATTATGTGTTCTAGAGGCAAAAGTGGGTGGTGAGTGTGCATTCTGAGGAACGTTGGTGTTGTCTTGCTTAGCAGCTGCATCAGCAAAGCTTATTACTATTTCCATAGGACATGCAGGATTGGTTTTGTTGGAAAGAGATGGTGAGGCTGATGTTCAGGGAGTGGAGACGCTTTGCCAGTGAACAGGAAAAATGTCTTCCTCTGGCAAAATGATATCCTTTTAATTGAGAAGTTCAGTGTCTCTAGGTTGGTCAGGTTCCTCTCAAACATCTTTTTCTTTCTTTCTTGTTTTCTTTCTTTCTTTCTTTCTTTCTTTCTTTCTTTCTTTCTTTCTTTCTTTCTTTCTTTCTTTCTCTCTCTCTCTCTCTCTCTCTCTCTCTCTCTCTCTCTCTCTCTCTCTCTCTCTCTCTTTCTTTCTTTCTATCAGGGATTGAACTCAGGATCCTGTGTTTTCCAGACAAGTGGTTATTTTACTGAACTATCTACAAATCCCTTCATTCTCAATTTATGAGACTACTTGACTCCTATTTTTTTCTCTTTACATCAGCCAATCACATTATGAAGACCTGAGCTTTGTTTTCCTATCTATCTATCTATCTATCTATCTATCTATCTATCTATCTATCTATCTATCTATCTATGTTTAGTCCTGTCAGAGATGACTGGTCTATTGTCATTCAATTATTATTCATGCTTGAATTCAGAAAACTCCAATACAGTAGTGGGTTATCAACAGAATTTGTTGACTAGAGCTTTTTACAGCTCAGTGTATTAATATGGCTTTACTTTATATACCTCGTTTTTATCTATCTATCTATCTATCTATCTATCTATCTATCTATCTATCTATCTATCTACCTACCTACCTACCTATCTATCTATCTATATCTATCTATTGAGAGAGAGAACACTGAATAATCTTATAGACATTACATCTGTTTGCTTTTTGTGTGCTGGAAAGCCAGAAGGTTCAGTAGCTGATAGCTAAGAAGTTCAGAGCTGCAGAATAAGAAGGATGAAGTATTCAAAACCATTTTAAGTGTAAAAGCATGAAAGTGCACTGAAAAGCCACTGTCATGCTGAAGTTATGTTGTCATGTTGTATGTTTTAGAAGGCTAAAACAACTGGGGACCCAAAGACTATTGTCCAATGTTGACAGCAGCAAAGTCTGAACATGTTCAGAACCCTGGGATTCATCTTTAAAGTGAGAATATATTTTTTCCATAATTTTATTGAAGAACAAATAGCAATGAGACAGTTTCAATTCAAATTAGCAGGACAGATTAAATAATTAATACATTGCATATTATTTTCTTAGTGGTTATTTGTTGTACAAGGTGCATACATGATATTCTGTTTACAAGTACTGTTAGAATAGATCCCTCTATTCATTGAATTAAGAGAATGTAGCTGTATACCTATCTTTTTTCAAAGCTGATTTATAGTACAGTTTCAATCATTAATACATTTTACATTGCTATCTTCTTAGTGATTATTCATACTACAAGAAGCAGACAGGATATCCTGTCCAAACACTATTAGTACAAATCTTTCTTCTCATAGAATTACATGAAACTAGATGCATATCTATCCTAACTATTCTGTATATAGAAATACAGAATGGTCCTTCCTTTGTATCTTCTTTTTGTTTAGTCCTGTCAGAGATGACTGGTCTATTGTCATTCAATTATTATTCATGCTTGAATTCAGAAAATTCCAATACAGTAGTGGGTTATCAACAGAATTTGTTGACTAGAGCTTTTTACAGCTCAGTGTATTAATATGGCTTTACTTTATATACCTCGTTTTTATACTTTTCTGCTGGATGGTTAAAACCAAGATAAAGCAAGACCTATATAACAAGAAATGTAACATTTATATCTGATCAGGTCAGTCAAGTCCTCTCAGGGTTTATCCTGTAACCCTGTACTTCGCTTTGTAGATCCTTTGTCAGTGTTAGACATGTGAATGAGTCACAGCCATTGCTTGACCAGTTTGCTCTGTGTGGAAGCCTGTGAGAAAGTTTTCTCTCCATGTGACTCTTCTTAGGCACACTCTACATCATGGATTGCATTCCTCTGTGGCTCCATAATCTCCTTGATCAGAAAATCTGTGGCACAACAGAGTTACATGATGTTACCATACAGGTTCTCCTATGTCCTTAGTCTTCACTGACCTTGAAAGGCTAGGGACAAAATGCTGACTGACCTTGAAGTCCTTCCATTTCTCCAATTTTTGATCTGCAAACTTGGGTTGTTAACCATCCAAAAGAGAAGCTGATTATTAGCCTGCAACATGTGCAGTTCGGCCCTAATAATCTGTCTAAATATCAAACATCTGTAGCGTAACGTGTAACAGATATTTTCCATCAAGTATTGATGTATTGAACTTTAAATCCTTATAGAATATGAGGACAAAAATGTAAAAAAATAGTAATACACATGTATTATTACACAGAAATTTAGAAATCTAACCATATACAGTCTTGTGGCAGAACAGTCTTGTTTTATTCCTTTTCATTATATGCAGGCTGCAAGTCTATTTTATTGGTGCTCCTGTACTTGGGGTGGGTCCCCTCTCCCAGTAAGATGGTCTTCATGCCAATCATCCATGGACACACCAAGAAATGTATTTCACTAATATTCTGAGTGCTTCTTAATGCATTGAAGTTGACATGTCATGGTAAACTGGTACAGTATCTCTAAACACATAGTCATGTACTATATATACATATAGTGCTTGATAATATTTTACTCAGTGTAGAACATACATATTAGATTGATTCCATTATGTTATCTTATGGAATCAGTCTAATATTAATGAGGACAAAAGTTGTCCTCATTAAGTCATGTCAGTGTTAGTTTGTATAAACTGCATGATGTACTCACATGAAGAAAATCATCTAATGACACATTTCCCCTATTGTATCCTGCCATTAGATGACAAATGTCTATGTGTATACAAAAATATAAAATTTTTACATAATTCAGCTATATAAAGATAAACTTTAGGCTTTTATAAGTAAATGGATACAATTAGAGACCATACTCATAAGTGAAATCAGTCAGACTCATATATACAAACATATTGTCTTGCTAGTGTAAGAACCTGAAAGAATAAATGAAACTTGAAAAGTTCAGTAGGTATTGTGAAAGAAAAAACATCTGCTCAAAGGAAGGAACTCCTGGGATGAGAAATAGGACAAAAGAAAGGGAGAAGGGAAAATGACATGTGTATGTATATATGCAGGAGAGATTGGATAATTGTATGGCTAATTTCTCCTGGTTCATTGAAAGGAGCCATTAAAGCTTATTTTTTCCTCTTGTTGTTTTTAATTTCTTACAAAATTTTTAAGACCAAATTTGTTTTCTATATCTGGGTAATCTAAACAGCTAATTTGAGGACTGCATTATGAAATACAACCATTGCTGATTTTCTATTATTTTGTTCAGCGATATTCTGAGTCATTTATTGTTTTTTTCTTTCCTTTTTATTACTGTTTTTTATTCTCTTTGAAACATTGAAGAAAAAAAGAAAAAGTAAACCAAAGTTTTTGTTTGTTTGTTTGTTTTTTGTGGTGGAACCAGAGATTGAACTCAAGCCCTTGCACTTGCCAGGGGAGTACTAATTTCACTGAGCCATCTCCCTGGCCCCAAACACAATCTTGTCTATATTCACCTATAAGTACAAGCCAGCCATGACAGGAATAAAGCAAGGTTCACTGTAAGGGAATTTTTATGTCACATCTGTATTTATTTGTTTGGATCTACGGGACTTGGAATCCTTGCTCATATGACTAGAACCTAAGCCAAACTTTGGTATATATGAGCCTTTCTTTTAATTCTCCAATATTAATATTTTATTCTTTCTGAGTTGTTGAATCAAAGTTGAAAAACATTGAAGTCATGAATACTTAATATTAGTAATGATAAAGGAAATTTATACTAAATTAAAATTTGGCTTACCATATCTTTATTCAGATGTGACATTGTGATACTTTTTGAGAGAATTCAAAAGCTTTAAACTATTTTAGGTCATAACATTTCATAGTTTTAAAGTCCAGCCTTTATTTGTTGCTCTTGATAGTTCTCTCTCTGTCTCTGTCTCTGTCTCTGTCTCTCTGTCTCTGTCTCTGTCTCTCTCTCTCTCTCTCTCTCTCTCTCTCTCACACACACACACACACACACACTCTGTACTTGGAGATGAGCACATGTACATGGAGACATAAAATCTCACACATTTGTTCCTGGGAACTATATTGTTCCCTGTTTCAAATGTGATAATATTTTTCTTTTGTTTGAATGACATGGAATTTAAAAAATTAAACCTATAAAATTCTACATAAAAATGAATAGAAACTGAGAAGCAAGAAGTTACATTAAAGAAGCATTATGTATGCAGTTTTCTGGGACTAGCCTATGCCATTAAACATCAATGCCAATGCTCTGACATGCCTAGCTTTTAGATTTTAACAGATTCATCAAGTGTTTGGCATGCCAAAGAAAGTACATAATTCAATTTCCTTTTCAAGCAGAACTTTTTGAGCCATCACAAGACACAGCAATATTGTGACTCTATTAAAGACTCTGTGGTAGTGGTAAATTATTTTGAAGTACTTATTGTGTTGCTGTGCCAATTTCATTTCCCAAATCTGCTTGATGCATATGAGAAAAGATCATTAGATTTCTGCTCCATGGCTCATGGAAATTCTGCAGAGCTTCCTGAATTTTCAGCGTGCTCATCTCGTCTTCATCTCTATCCCCACACCACTTCATTAATGCCCTACTGGTGTGTGCTACACAACACAGCATAAGGCTATTAATCACTGGCATCTTTTTCTTCGTCTTTTTTTTTTTTTTTGTACTTTAGGGAAGGGCCTAAAGGGTGTTCAGGTTCTCACTACTAGACTGGACTCATAGTGATCTGCCTGTTTGCAGCTTTGCAAGAGCTGGGATTACAGGTGTACGCCATCACACTCCATCTCAATTGCTCATTCAGCATGCCCCAGGAGTGAGGCCAGCACGACAGGCCCAGGAATCAAGCTCCCTACACCTGCTTCTGCTTGCAGGTGCTTTAATCCACTGAGCTGTTTGGCTGGCCCAAAGGTATTTTTCATACTTAGAAAACCATATATATATATATATATATATATATATATATATATATATATATATATATATCCATTGTATCAACATACATCATATAAAAAGTTATCTATATCTAATCTATATTGGTATTTATATCTGCTGGTATCTCTTCTACATTTTACATTTTCCTCTTAAAGTTTTACAAGAAAGAAACGTCAACAGATTTACATTAGCCATATACCTAATACTTGCAGCTCTTACAAAGGCTTATAAACTCAGTAAATGATCATTCAATTGTTGGACATCATACATACGGATACTGTATAGCACAGAGTCATAACTATTCTTTGAGGAGATTCATTGCCCATATTCATCTCATTATGTCCTACTTTACGACAGTAGTTTTCTGCTCTTTTCTACTCTACTATTTTGAATACTATTTGCCTCATGCAAAACAGCATGTTAAGTTTTTTCAAGTTTTGAGTTTTAATAATCTGTTCTGCTGTGTAATAGTTTATATTCTGTTTTTCTACCCTGTTTGCATTGTTTACTTTTAATTTACAAGTAATAATGTTCATGATCTGTGGTACAGGAATCAAAAGAATTTGATAAATGAATGTGCAACACCTACCCTAAAATTCTATTGTAATGAATCTTTCCCTTGTGATGGAAATAATTCAAAATTCTTTATTCTAGTTTTTATAACATATATAGTATGTTATATTATTCTAACATTCAAGAGAAGACCAGAATTTATTTGTGGTACCTAACTATAATGTAGCACCTTTAGTCTGCGTTTTTTCAAACCATCTCCTTCATGTATTTCTTAAGCCTGAAGTGAAAAAATTTTTCTGCTTATTTATATAAAATTCAGATTTTTGCTTCCACATGTGAGGGAGAGCGTGCTATATTTGCTCTTCTGTTTTTGGCTTATTTTGCATAACATAATTTCTCTAGTTTCCTCCACTTTACCACAAATTGTAGGATTTCTAATTGTAAATATATGTATATATTTACGTATATATGTTGTCTTAGTTACTCTTTTCTCATTGCTGGGACAAATACCCAACACCCAAAATGAAGGAAGGAAAGATTTATTTAGATCACAGTTGCTGGAGGTTTCAGTCCATACTCAGCTGGCTCCAAGGCATTGGGCCCATGGCAGAGGGCAGCAGCTCACGGCGGGAAACAACAATGCAACAAAGAGAAATGGCTAAGGAAAGTCTGTCTCTCTGTCTCCTATATTCCCTTTAGGCTCTCTACCCCAGGCAGGGGGAAGTACTCACACCCATAATCCCAGCAGTACTAAGACCCATAATCCCAGCCTTAGATTACACATGATCCCAGTGGATCATGAGTTAATCATAAACTCTAGAAGTCCCAATTCCATGACTTCATGAGGCTTTGAGGGGACAACTAGATACAAACCATAACATATATATATATTATATATATATATATATATATATATATATATATATATATATATATATATATGTTGATAAACATCTCTCTCTCTCTCTCTCTATATATATATATATATATATATATATATATATATATATATATTTATTTATTTGTGGTACCTAACTACAATGTAGCACCTTTAGTCTGCGTTTTTTCAAACCATCTCCTTCATGTATTTCTTAAGCCTGTAGTGAAAAAATTTTGTATGTATATATATATACATACAGAGAGAGAGAGAGAGAGATGTTTATCAATTCACTTGTTGATGAACATTTTCATTAATTTCTAAACTAGACTATAACAAATAGTGCTACAATAAACAGATACTTTTACTCTGTAAATTTCATTACCTTTGTGTGTATACTTAATAGGGAGATACATACATCATATGATAGCTCTAATATTACTTTCTTTAGAAAACTGTATACTGTTTTCTATCATGGTAATACTAATTTAAAAAATTTTTAAAAAGACAAGAAAAAATTTAGGTTTCTTGAAGCAAGTGGAAATATTCAATTAATTTTTGAATCTTGCTTAACTATATCTGTTAATCTCAGAAACAGATTTTTTTTTCCAGAACTAGGGATTGAACTCAGGTGCTTGCGCTTGCCAGGCAAGTGCTTATTCTGCTGAGCTACCTCCCAGGCCCTATGGTTACAGATTTGACAATAAAAGTGGATAATATAACAAACACTGTTAATTAGTTATTATTGTTTTGAAAATCTGTAATGGATGTACTGTATGTTACCCTGTCCTTGTTGTTTTTACTCTTGAAAAGTAAAATAAAATAAAATAGTAACGCTAATTTATCTTCCAAGAATGTGTATGGATTTTTCTTTTGGTGTGCTTTCTAGCATTTTGTAATTTTGTTAGTACCCATTCTGACTTGGATAAGACGACACCTCATTGTGCTCTTCATTTGCGTTTCCCTGGATGCTGATCATGTTTTCATGAACTTCAGTACCATCTCGTGTTTTTATTTTAAAGAGAAAACAAGTAAAAAGAACAAGGACAAGAACAAAGCAACATAAAACAATAAATATGGTACTGAATTTCAAATCATAGAAAATTAATAATGGTTGTGATATTATGTATTGTTATCATCTGATTTGTTGTTCAGGTTACCAGGCATACAAGATTGATCAAACAATTGAACATTGACTCTTGCTTTCAATAAACCTTAATTTTCTTCCTTGTCCTTTTTATATTTTTTAATTTAGTCAAACAGAATATAATACAATAGAGAAGATGTTAGACAGTGCATATTTGTAAAAACAAGAAGAAGGGGTTCAATTGTGCTTGTCATATTTTACATTGAGGTCTTCAGTGTAATTGCTCAGATTACAGGTATTAGCATATAAAATTGGTCATAGAAAAAACTTTAAACATTAACTGCTACCTTCAAAAAAGTCTAATAGAAATTAGTAGTATAATCATCTTAGCTATCCATCTACATACTTATATTACTTTTTCTTCTTTTTTTTTCTTATCAGTTCTCCTTTCTCTCATCTTAAATGTTTACTCCCTTTGTTTCTATTTGTTTCCATTTCTAGTTGGATTCTTTTTGTGATTACTCAGATTTTTTAGTTCTTTGTATAGTCTGAGTATTAATCCTTTGTTGGTAATACATACATAGCTTGCAAATACTTTTTCCTATTCTGTAGGTTGTCTCTTAGCTTTTTCTTTTACTGTAGTGAAGCTTCTTACTTTGATACAATCTCATTTATCTATCTTTTGCTTCTTTCCTATGTTTTGGGGTTTCATAAAAATATCATTATTAGACTGGGCATGGTGGCCTTGGCCTGTAATCTCAGCACTTGGGAGGTTGAAAGTAGGAGAATCACTATGAGTCTGATCGACCCTGTAGACCCTGCAAACCCTGTACTTGATGCATAAAAGAAATTCATTATACAACATCTTGAAATATTTTTTCTTTTTTTCCTTTGTTTTTGAGTTTCAGGTAATAGGTTTTTGGTTCACTTTTCCCTGAGATTATAAAAATATTATATATTTCTTTTTTCTGTTTATTAATATGATTAAGTGATTGATGTTTAAATGTTGAATGACTCTTTCTACAATTACCCTCAGTAAGTGGTGATGCATATTGTTTTATATACTGATGAATTTATATTTTAAATTTTAAAGAAATTTTTATCTGTGTTTGTGAGAGATGCATTTTTTTGTTGGAATGTCCTAACCTGGTGTTGCATATTTTTACAATAAGTTTAAAATATGTGGATGTTTTATGATGCATCTTGATTAAGGTAAAGAAGGAAAATTCTTATTTGTGAGTAATACAATGTATTTTAAAAATTAGTTTCACTATCTGAGTATGTCAATGCATTCTAAACTTAATATAATTCCATATTTAAAAAGTTAAGTAAATTAAATAATAATATTTAAAAATTGCTTTAGTGTCCTACTCACTCTATATTAAAGGTACAATATTATTCTATGGCTTTATTCAATTGAGAATTCTACTTGCTCAAGTGAAAGTGAAATTTCCATAAACTTACAAAATAATATTTCAGATTTTAGAAAGAAAAAACTACCACAGACCATATGCCTTTATGTTTCCACTCCTGGAAAACCAAGATAAAATCTTTGGATAGGTAAGACACATTTATATTTGTAAAACAGATATTGCTTTTGGTTCTTATTTTCTTAACTGTTTTGTTGATGAAGAAAATGATGTCAAAATATGTGAAATTTTTGTTCTGTAATTATTTCACAAACAATTTGAGGCTTTCATGGGAAAACATTATTTAACTGTTCTTTCAAAATAATACCAAAACATAGCAACAAAAGACAAAACCCATGCGTTATTTTAAATAGCTCCCAGAGTCAGTGGTTTAGCTCATAGTTGTCTCTGCATTCCTCTGAGGACTCAGGCCGGCCACTGGACAAGGGTGAAATCATCTAGTCTCTCAGCCTGGGCTACCACTAACAAGGAGATCCACACATGTTGCTGTTGGCTGGAAAATCTGTTCATTTTCTTGTAAACCCCTCTGTAGAATTTTTCAGAAGACAGTGTCTAGCTTTCTCTGGAGTGGTCTTAGACAGAGATGGGTGAGAGAGAGAGAGAGAGAGAGAGAATAACAAAGACAATGTGCAGTGCTCTGGTGGTCTATTCTTTTTTAAATATATTTTTAATGAATTTTATTGAGAAATAAATAACAATAGGACAGTTTCAAAACTGATTAGTAGGACAGTTTCAATAATTAATACATTGAATATTGTTGTTTTCATAGTGGTTAATCATAGCGCAAGATGAAGACATGATATCCTGTCCAAACACTATCAGTACAAATATTTCTTCTCATTGAATTAAGAGAAAGTAGCTGTATATCTATCCTATTTTGTATATGCAGATACAAAATGGTGCCTCATATGCATGCCTTGTTTTGCTTAGTTTTGTCAGAGATTACTATCCCACTGCCACTTAAATTTTGTATGTGCATGAATTCAACAAAATAATCCAATATGGTGCAGTAGTCCACAATAGTGGGTTACCTGTAGGACTGGCATTGTCAGAAGTTGTTGATTTGAACCTTTTACAGCTCAGCCTTAAATAACTTGACAAATTTTGTTTCTTACACAGACCAGTGGTAGACACCATGTGGAAGGGCTCCATGACAAAAACAGGAGGAGACGGAGCTCATTGAAGATGAGAACCATTTTAGAATCTGGCCGTTCTGATTTAGTAAAATGTGACAAAATAACATGGGAAGTAACATGAAGCATTTTCTGTGTACAGAGTGACCTTATAAAAATATTTTTAAAATAATGTTTTAGAGACAGATACATGATTCTACTATTTTGCACCCTATCTCAGAGTGCAGGTTAAATTTTGTCTCTTTTGAAAGTTGCCTTACAATCATTCATTCATTGGTGTAGTGATATTATAAATACTATGTTTCACACCTTTTGAAAGACAGGAAGATTATTACCAGTTCTGTTATATAAAATATGAAAGCACAGCAAAAGAAATATACTTCTTTAGTCCAACATCATAAAGGAAGTAAATGGCCTTGTAGGCCATCAGACCTTACAACAGAAAGCAGTTGATTAAAAACCCCAAGATTTTATACTACCCAGTCACTGATAAGTCATTATGTACTGCTACAGATAGTGAAGACAACTCAGGCTCTTGAACACATGTCTACGTTTTATTTTCCTTCCTTTAATAATACTTTGAGAAAATCGTTTGCTTTCTTTCATTTTGTTGAAAGGAAAATGGGTCTCCTAGAGAAGTCGGTAGTTACCAATGGTGTCTTGACTTTTCTACATTTCTACTATGTGATATTTTCTTACCCAAAAGAGTAGTGGTATTTTCTGTTGTTGCTATATGGCTTTTCATAGAAGTATCTACATTTAAAGAAGAAATAATGTTAGAGACAGGGTCATATACATTTCACGAAACAAAAGCATGATTGGTAAAGAAAAATTAAAACTTAATATAAGTAAAATTTAAAATATAATTTCCTAATTTCATTACCGAGATAACTATGTAAAACTAAATACTTCTTTTGTGTGTTCTTATTTACGTGGATAAAAGCCCTGAAACTGCACATACAAAAGTGTTGGTATTAATTATCTTGCTTTTTGGATGTACAAAAATCAATGAACAAAACCAAAAAAAATTCTATTTATATTACATGTATAGCTTTAACTACTAAAATTTTAAATGAATATATATTACTGATAAATTCCTTGAATATTTTCTTCCAGTAAATTTTTAGAAATTCAATTACTGAATTTTAGAAATTCAAGTTTGCCAAAATGCCTTCCAGAAATCTCTTCCTGTATATTCCTGCCAATTCTGCATCTTATCAAAATTTCTCTTACTACTTCACTTTCTTTAATTCCCAGTTCTTTAATATGTAGTAAAATTAATTTAAAAATATTTCATAGAGTGGGTCCCTCTTGGGCAACTTAGTGAGAGAACTTGTCTTAAGTAAAAAAATAAAAGAGCTGAGGATATGAGCCAACGCAAATGTCCGAGGCTCTATGTCTAGGACCCCCCCCAACAACAGTAACAATAAGAAAAAAGATAAGTTATGCATTGGCATGTGCTTATAATTTTGTAAATCACTAACTCATATCTTTCATTTACCTGTGGGTTTTTTTTTAATTTAGTACGGGATCTATAGGGTCTCAGCAGGATTGGTGATCTTCCTGTTTTCAGCCTCCCAAGTGATGGGTTATAGGTGTGCACCACCATGTCCAGCCTCAACCACCATCTCAGTGCGCTTTGGGGGTGGGACCAACACAACATATGCATTTAGTTTTGTGATAGTTCACAGGTAAGTGATATCATGAGCTGTTTCTCTTCCTGTAAGTGTTTCATTTCCCGTAGCATAATGTTCTCCAGATTCATCCATGTTGTTGTAAATGACAGACTCTTTTTTCCATGTTGAATGATATTCCATACCACCCTATTTTTATAAATACTTCAACTGATGAATACACACACTAATTCTCTATCTTAACTATTATAAGTAGTGGAAATGAACGTGGGAGTATAGACATATCACTGACATCTTAATTTCACTCCCTTTGCATTTATATTTCACAGTGTGATTATGAGTTATATGATACTTCTATTAATTTTCAAACAATTTCTGTATTTTCCTTATAGCTGTACTGATTCATATTTCTGTCCATAGTGTATAAGGGCTCTCTACATTCTGGGCCATGGTTACCCACTTGCCTTTCATTAATTTTGTAGTGGTAATTCTAAGTTTTACATAACATCTCATTGTGCTTTTGAGTTGCATTCTCCCCATGAGGAATAATGAGCCATTTTGCATATAGCTGTTGACCACTAAAAGTTTTTCTTTTGAGACATGTTTATGCTAATTTTCTCCATTTGTAATTGGTATGTTTTTGTGCTGCAGAATTGTTTGTTTTTTTTGTTTTTGTTTTTGTTTTTTACATACATTGGCATTAACCACTCTGCAGATGCATGACCTACAGAGTCCTTCACTACGCCATTGGGTTCATGTCCATTGCTTCCTTTGTTGTGCAGCTTTTCGTTTTTTGTACTCCTACTTATTATTCTTTGCTTTTGTGGCTTGTTCTTCCCTAACCCCAGCATCACTGTTCTGTGTTTTCTTGTAGTAGTTTTATAGTTTCAGGTTCCATGTTTAATCCTTAAAAAAAGTATTTATTTATTTAGTACAGTGTCTCACTGTATAGCACACACTCATAGTGATCATTCTGCCTCAGTTTCCCCAGGCCTAGAATTTCAGGTATGTGCCCACCACCATGCCCAGTCTCTTTAGCTGACGTGGCACACCCAGTTCTGGGGCTGGCACAAGTATGTGGTACCGGGGACCAAACCTATGTCCTTGGGCTTACCAGGCAGGGGTTTAGACCACTGAGTTAACTTCCCAGCCCCTATGATCAAATTTTTCATTCATAAAAAAAATAAAAATAGATAAATAAATAAATAAATAAAATTTTTTTTCATTCATTTTGAGTTGATTTTTTGTGGTGATATAAAACAAGTAATTTCATTCATTTGCATGTGTATGTTCAGTTTTCATAAGACCATTTACTAAAGATATGACCTGTACCTTATGCTATGTTCTTTACATTTTTGTTGAAAATTAGTTGACTATGCATGTGAAGATTTACCTCTGCTTTCACTTTTTTAATGATTTTATTTTTTATTTTATTTATTTTTTATGTATTAAGCACAGCATCTACAGGGTCTCACTACACAGATCGGACTTGTAGTGATCCTTTCTATTTTTCAGCTTCCCAAGTGCCCGGATTATAGATGCGTGCTACCACACCCAGTCTTATTTGCCATCTCAGTGTGCTCCAGGAGCTGGGTCAGCATGGCAGGCTGTGGGTCTAATCTTGGTTCCTGTGTTGGTCTAAGCAGGTATCTGGCTGGTGCTTATGTGTTTATTAATGAAGAGACATTAATCTGAAAAGAAGCTGAATTGATTATTTCATTATAATAATCAATTGCATTTTTATATTTTACTAAAAAAGTACTTTTGTATTACAACATCACAATATCTGCAGCTCTGTTTTGTTTTCCATGATTCAAAGTTCCTTATTCAGCTTTCAGTGTCATAAGGAAATCTAATTATTAGGCAACACCACCCTTTCTATAATGCTTGTGTTTTCAGGTGTCCCCTCGGATGCAGGCTTTGTCTCAGCTCTCTCCATGACTCTTGACCTTGCCTACATTTTTACCTTGCAGAACACTCTTAGTTTGCTTTCTGCTCAGTTTGTGTGACCACAGACACATGTTTCCATGAGATCAATAATATCACCAACTGAGAAGCATATCTTGCGTGTAGTAGTTGTTGGATGAGAGCTTTCATTAGGATTGTTAAGTCAGGCACATGAGAGTAAACAACATTGGGGTGTATTCCTTTATTTTGATGACTTGTAAGCGATCTTTGATTTTGTAGGGTTCACATCTTTCACTGTGCAATGCAATAATGAAAACAAATAATATAATAAAGGTTGAATAAAAAAGACACGAGGATGGTTCTATCAGAAATGGGAAGGGGTCCCAGTGAAGAGGGTGAGGGAGTGGGGAAGGAGAAATAAGTGGAATGTAAATATGTAATTTATAGGGCACTAAGAACCTCCATTAGCATATTAGATGTCATACACAGAAACTAAGATTCATAATATCAATAAGAATGAAAGTGGGGAAAGAGAACTTAGAGGACAAGGGAAGAAAGTGAGAGGAAGGAAGGGGAAGGGGATAAAAAGGAGAGACAAGCTGTATTATGCACAGGTAAGCACTCCCCAAGATGACTGAACTGTAAAGCACTGCAAACATACAAAAACAAAATAAAAGATTCCTATGGAAAAATGTTGTTATTAGCTTTTATGTCTGATAATACTCTACAACACTTGTGTATTTTAATTTGTCATGCAGAAAATTTTCTATTGTTACTATTTTTAGATTTCACAAGACTAGCTCCATGGTAATATTATCTAAATTATACATATATTTCACTCCAATATGTGCATATATATATATATATATATATATATATGTACATAAAAAGAGGGAAATAATTTATCATTATGTTTGTGTTAACCATGCAGACCAATTTCAAATATGTTAATATTAAAACAAAATATCTCACTTAGAAATGCCATCTTCATAACATATTACATAGTATGTCTTAGATTTTTTTAATTATCTGAAGTTTTAATTGTTCTATCACTGATACAGTCACCTTCATATCTGATATGGCAAGCCTTCTCTAATTGCACAGTTCTTCGTTTTTCTTATTTCATACATATTTTGATCTTTTGGAAAAACTGTAAAATAACTTTATCAAAAATAAAAAAAATAAAAATACCTTATCAAGTTCTAAAAAATCCCAGTGGCATTTTGATTCAAACGATGATTATGTATCGAACAATTAAAAAGGGGAAAGTTTCATAATCTCTAGTGTTCTCATCCAAGCATAGAGTATGCCTCATTATGAATTCATACTTTGTGTCTATCAACCAGATTTTCCTCTAATGTCTTGTTAAATTTATCCTTCGACATTTCACAACTATGTTACTGTCTTAAGCTTTCACCAGTCATTCAATGATATATGAGTTCATGGTCATTGCAAGTCATTAAACAATACAAGTACGTATAAAACAGAAAATGACAGGCCCTATTAACCCCTTGGCATATATAACTAGTGATAGTACTCAGCATTTTTCTAAACCTTTCTTTTGGAACATACATGCACATGTGCACATAGACATAGATATTGTGGGTTTTTCCTTAACAGGAATGGAATTACACCTCATATGTTTTGGATTTTACTTTTTTCTTTTTTTAGCCTAAAAGTGAATCCTAGATATATTTTCATAATATTCATCCAAATTCATCCCAATTTTAAATCACTGCACAAACTTCTGACAGGCAGATATAATTTAATTTATTAATGTGTTCTTCAAATAAAGCCACATTGGTTGTTTCTATTTTTAAAATTTCAGACACAAGAAGCCTCTAAATATAAGAATATTTATACATTATCTGCAAGATATTTTTTTCTAAAGCAGATTTAGGGAGAAATAACTTTTGGGCCAAAAGACATAGAAATAAATTAATAGGCCTAAAAATAATTACCATTTTATAATCTAACCAGCAGTTTATTTTTGCAAACATTGCTGATGCTAGGCATAATAGAACAAACTTGATGATTTATCATTTCATCTACTAATATTGATTATTTTTTCATAGTTTTGCCCATGGATATGTTTTCTCCCTGAAATCTTTTATCTACAGTATGCCATTCTTTGCTGATGTGTTTATTTCTTGTTAACGTCTACAAAGTATACTTTGTGCATGTCAATCTTCTCCAAATTAAATAGGAAAAACATATTTTACTTGAACTCCATGCCTATGTTCAAGATATATTTTGTTTATTGAAATTTTTTTTGTGGGGGAACTGAGACTGAACTCAGGCCCTTGTGCTTGCCAGGCAAACATTTATTCTTCTGAGTCATCCCCCTGGCCCCTGTTTTACAGCAATTTTATAATTCATGTTTTTACATTTATGTTCATTAGAGAGAATAGTGGATTTGTTTTCATGTTGATATACTAGTCCCTTTTTTGTAGTAGGAATTTGTTGAGGCAAATGACAAATAAGCATTCATCACTGTATTTCATGGATCATCGCTCTTCTCCATTTACAGAGTAGAACCATTTCCTGCTTTCCGATTTCGGGAAAAAGGGCAGTATTTCCTCTCACTCCCATTCAAGGAATTTAGGTTATCATGTGCTCTCTGAAGAAATGACAAGAAGGAAGCTTCTACTAAGTAGCTTCTGAGAAGAACTTCTTTAATTGATATGACACTGACCCGTACCTGCTGCTTTTCTCTTTCCGGATTTACAATTTCTCAGCGTTAGGATGACACACATTGCCTATAAGAAGTTTGACCAAACTTTCAAAGTAGTGTTCTTCCTTTAGAATTTCGGGTTTTTGTTATCACATGCTTGTTCTCCTGATATACTTTTACAGTCATACTTTTTTTTTCTGAAGGCAGAAGTTCCTTAATTGAAAAGATTGTGGTAGTATTGACTTTTGTTTATGTCCATACAGATGATTCCTCATCTTTCCTGGCTTCTTCCACCATGTATTCACATTTATATTTTTTAAGTTTCTGTGGGGATTTGCTAGAGCATTCTTTGTTTCCTTACTCAAACATTTCACTGATTTTTCTTCTTCAGAAAGGAAAGAATCTGGATATTTTGGTGATAGCTTTCTTTTTTTCTTTTCTTTTTTCTTTTCTTTTTTTTTTTTTTTGGATGATTTCTCTGGAAAAAGTTTAAATGAGATTGTTTTGTTTTTTCAGTTGAGTCCCTCCATTCAGTGTAATTTCTTTTATTTACCATCATTGCTTTTGCAATATTTTCTTACCAAGCTAATGCTGCCAGCCACTTGATCTCTGAGTAATTGAAGATAAAAGTAGGATAAGAGGACAAAAATGAGTTATCAGTAAAAGGCCCATTTGCAACACCATAAGAGTGAAAACAACAATAAATCTTTTAGGTAGTGAAGGAGAAAGAAGCAAATTCTACATGTTTCCTATTATCTGGGAAATACTCATTTTGTCTTTCAGTTCATTTTGTCACCATTTAACCAAAAGTCTCCACAGTACATGGTTTTAAGGAGCCATTACAAATGCCAGAAAAATAAAGGACATTGTATGATTGTTATATGCAGCTAAGTCAAACAGAAATATATTAATACTCAGAGAGAGACTAGGTTCTCAAGAAAGTCAGTGAAAAAGAAAGCTGTCAGAATTGTGGTTAGTGGGACAGCTGTGGCCGGAGTTTCAAGGCCTCACGATAAAGTTCCAGTGGCCGGATTTGTGTGCTGCCATAAGGAATAAGCAGAACTTGAGACTGTGTTCTAAATAGTGCAGTACTACTTTCCTGTTGAGTAAGTAGAGATGTGCATCAAGCACTTGGGTGGGTAAACAGAACACCTGGACCCATCCCTTCCAAAATGTTCCTAGTTCTGGAGGCTGTAGGTAAGCCAAGATTAATGATGTCTGTCATATACTTCCTTCCTCATTGGGCTAAAATTACCTCAACATCTATTTGCATAATCTTATTGGTTGATAGCAGATTGACCCATCTTGTACCTACATTGTGACTTTGCTATATAAATTACCTGCTATAGTTTGTATCTAGATGTCCCCAAAATGGGTATAGGCTTTCACAGTATGTGATTGATTAATTTTCTAATGCTAGGACTGTGGCGATAATGTGCGTAACCTACATACAATATAGGAGACTGTAAGAGTCTTTCTCACACTCCTCTCCTTTTTCCCTGGCTGCTTTTGTTGTATTCTGTCACCATGAACTGTTGCTCCTCTGCCACACCACCATCTTGGATTATGGAATGACATCGTCACAAACAATAAGCTAAATTAATCATTTCTTCTTTAATTTTGGAAGTCAGGTATTTTTGTCTCAATGATGAAGGGAAAATAATTAAGAGAGATTTTGGAGCGGGGCCATTGCTGTAACTGTACCTGACTATATGGTTTAGGAGCCTTTAAGAATGGCCTGTAGGAAGAGTTTGGAATCGTTTGGAGATGTTGCTTGAAAAAACAGAGCTGGAACACCTTAGTTGTCCTGTAAGGGGGATTCTGATTAGAACTCAGAAGATCAGAGGGCTGGAGCTGGTGCCAGGGTTCCATCCCTGGCACCATATGCTGTACTGGCCCTGACCTGGGAGTGCTGAGATAGCCACCAAGACTGAGCATGGTGGTGCACAACTGAAATCCCAGTGCTGGGGAGGCTGAAAACAGGAGGATCAGTCCAAGCTGCATAGTGAGGCCCTGTACCGAATACATTAAAAAGAAAAAAAAAAAATGATTAGAGGGCTGATAGTAATCCTGCCAGGAAAGAACAGGTTCAGGAAGGTTCTGTGGGAAGAAGGACTGCAGAAATTTCAAGGCATTCGAATCTTGAGGTGGTGACATGACTATTGTTATGGGATTTTATTCAGTTTTATTTTGCAATTCAATACAAAAGAGTCCATCAAGATCCAAAATTTTGTGAGATGGCTGGAGAGGAAACTCTAGTACAGCTGTGGACTATAAATACAGAGCTGAGGAAATCTCGATTGCTGAGAAGAAATTGGAGAACATAAAAGATGGTGTGAAAGCCTCACAGCAAGTCTCCTGCCTTTCAAATCTCAAAACTGTAACACAGAGAGAGACATTGCTTTGAGAAGAGAATGGCAGAACACCATGTTCAGAATGGTGACAGCCACATTATGTTCCAGAACAGCAGTGGAATAGAAAATTTGTTTCTCAGAATCAGGTTCTGAGTGCTCAGTGATCCAGGCACTTGACCCTGACAGCCAAGAAAGAAGGTCTGGCTACTTCTGCAGCTGGCAGAGGACCTTGGCATTGTCCACACGGCACTGATTTTAGATTTGTGTAGAGTGCAAGAGTTCTGAAGTTAAAAGGCTTCCACCCACATTTCAGTAAGTGTGGTCCTAAGAGGACATTATATAAAGCAGCAAGGCTGCAACCAAAGTTGTAGTAGAGACCCCAGAGGTTTGGAAAAGCAAGGCATGTGGATGAGCTGAGGAAAATTGCAAGGAGGGAGAAGAGACGGTCCAAGCAAGAAGCCATGGGAGCTACAAGCGCCAGAAGTGACAAAGAGGTGGAACCATGTTGAGCTCATAATTTGGCACAGATTGCTTTGAATGTTGTTTGTATAACTGGAGGACTCAATGTTTGCCTTGTTGGATATTGGACTTGCTTTAGTCCCCTTGCTTTGTGAACACGACTGTAACTTTAGGAGTGGAAAATGTCTATCTTGTGCCTCTGAATGTTGTAAGTGCTCCACTTTTCATCTGTGCAGGAGATTACAGTTAAAAGTTTACCTTAGATCTCAGCAGAGAATGGAACTTGGACTTTTGAGAAATGAAGAAACTCATAGGGTTTTGGCAGCCTTTACAAATGGGCTAAATGCCTTTTGCAAAAAGGGATGTGCATGTGTCTCTGGAGGGACAAGAGAAAAGTATTATGTTTGTATCTAGCTATTCCCACACAGTCACATGCAGTCATGGGTGTGGGCTTCTATAGTTTGTGATTGATTCATTGTCTAGTTCTGGACTCATAGATGGTGGTGCATATACATCACGGGTTGGGTACCCTACATACAATGTAAGGGACAGAAAGGGTCTTTTCTCATTGTCCTTCAATTTTGTTCTTGCTTTTTTTGCTGTCTTCTCCCATCATGATATGCTGTTCCTCTGCCATGCCACCCTGTCTTGGAGCCATCTGGTTATGTACTGAAGGCTTCATGAACTATGAGTTAAATAAACATTTCCTTCATTAATTTTCTATAGTGGGTATTTTTTTTTCAGCAATGAGAGAAAAGTAACTAAGACAATACCCATGACAAAAGGCACACTGTCAACCCACTCAGGACCACTTCCTGTCCTTCTGGAGCTCTCTCATTTAATCTTTCCCATTATTAATCTCCTCTGTCCTTTGAAATTCATTCATATATTTCAGGGGACATGGATTTGGAATACTTGACGTGTGTAGATTAGGAGTTTTATTTCTCCTGTCATTATGATAAGTTCTCATAATTATAAGCAGCAATGTAGGTAGCAGATGGAAGTGTCCACTACACCAGATCGGAGAATATTGGCTATATGTAGTAAGGGGAAGATGAACCTAAGGGGGCGATGTTTTGAATGGGAGGTCAGCCCATAGGGAGCAGTATTCATCATTTTGGGGTTTAATGCAATTAATAGTTCAGAAAGTTTATACTGAAGATGCTAAATGTTCAGCTTCTAATAGTATTAAAAAAATCAGGACAGAGTGTATTCACTTTGCAATGTGTTTATATTTCAAAAATTGTCAGGAATAATTGGACATTTCCCCAAATGACTCTAGGGTAAGAATTTAACACCTACTATTCAAAAAGTGTACAGAAGTCCTCTTCGATTAAAAAAAATAAAAAAAAAAGGGCAAGTGAAGCTAAAAAACAAAGGAGTCACAAAAGCTAGTTTGTGATTAACGACTGAGTTACAAAAAATAACACAGAACCCTAATCAGGTGTCCATTGGAAATAAGCAATTATGGATTAAACACATAAGAACATTGTGCTCGAAATGTGTCACTAAAGAGCTTAGTATCTTTCAGGGTTTACTTACTTCATAGTATAGACCGATTACTATTTTGTATTTGTTATCAAATCATTTCATTTTACCATACACATTTTGGCATTAAGAAATTTAAAAAGGAAGTCTATGTTAAATTTAAAAAAGATGACTGTTTTGTTTCTCAATTGATTTGATGTTGAATGTGTCACGTGTAATGTTTGACATTTACCATCAGCAATCATCAGAACAGTGTTATAAGCCTTATAAAAATAAGATGTAAGTATGTTCAAGAATGATCCATATCTATGTCAAAAGTTAGTACCTGTTTTAACACGGTTGCACCTAAAGATGGTGAACTCATACAACTGTGGGAGAAGCAGTTCTATGTTATTCTCGGGCTATGTTTTTTCATATAGATCTATGGCTAAATTGCTGTGAATTAATTCATTCATGTTTCATAACCTTTCCCTACAAAATTTGCCTTTTCCACTGTTCTACCTAAGTGACTGGTAAGACCAGTTTCCATTGGTCACAACTTTTTTTGTGTGTGACAATTTCTTCCTGTTATGGCTTGTGTTTACATGTACCCTCAAGGCCTCATGCAGAGGCTGTCTCTGTAATGTGTGATGCTGGTATTAGGGGTATATGTTTATTGTATTAATCCAAGTTGGTTTGGTATGATTCTGGGTAGGATTAAGGGTTTCTCACCTAAGGCATGAGTACAACTCACCTTTAGGGCCGTTGCTTCTTACCGGTTGTCCCTTTCTTGCTGCTTGCTACCATTTGCATTCCCTGTTTTCCCATGGGTTATTTCTTTTCTCAAATGCCTCTCTGTCATGCTATGCTGTCTTGGATCCAGCCAAGCCATGCATGAACTAAAACTTCTAAAATCCATAAATAAATAAAGCTAAATAAAACTTTTTCTCCTTTATTTTTGGATGTCCAGTATTTTGCTGCAGTGATGAGAAAAGTAACTAAGACACTTCTATTTGCAAATTTGAAAGCATATTTTTACTTCATAAGATTCTTGAATGGGTTACATCAAACTGAATTTATAGAAGCATGTATATGACACACATATGAACTCAAAAAATAGAAATCCTGTCAACTTCGGATTTCAACTTTATGGAGGTTTGTTAGATTTTGCATCATAACCCTAATCCTCAGATTTATTAAAATGTTAAATTTTATATAATAAAATTTATTATTATAAATTGTTACCCTGTGAAAATCATCCCAAGGTATTAGAATGAGCTTGGCTCTTTGTGTCAGGCATGGACATTATTATAGTTGTATTTGCATTTTTCCTCTAATCACTTCTACTTTGATTAATGATATCATTTTTTTCTTCCATGGTTTGAACACTGATATTATTCTACCCACTTTTCATTTTTGTTGTCTTCAACTCCTGAGAATTTGTTGATCAGGTAAGAACTTTGAAGAAAGTGTTTATGCACCTTAGCTTTAAACTATACAAATTTCATTTTTCCAATTTGTGGTTTGGTTTTCTTAAGCTTCCCGTATAAACCTGTCTCTGATATGCGTGTCACCTAGATAAGGATTGAGGGACACTAGAATGAAACTAATGAGGTGATCTGATTAGATATGGAATTAAAAAGAATGTTTTCTTGTAACTTAAGAGTTCACCAATATAAACTACATTAGTACTACTAAAGCTAGCCTCTTTGTTTAGTTTTACCTTTAGTACTTGGGGATTTGTTTCCTGGGTAGTGAGCATGTTCTGTACCCTTTCTTCTATACTGTTCAGTTATCTTAGCCATAGGTTATCCCAACAATCATAATCAATAATATGTGAAAGAAGAGTTTCATAGGCTTGACTTTTTTAGTACAAGCTAGATTTTTAGATTTACCATTGCTTATTAATTTAATTTAATTTACTCTATAATATTCAGGACCAGATGTCATAATCCCAACACTTGGGAGGCTGAAGTAAGAGGGTTGTTGTGAATTTGAGACCAGTCTGGCCTACAAAATGAGTTCAAGCCCAGCCTGAACTGCAGAGCAAGATCCTGTCTCAAAACAAATTGGTTTATAAAATACTGACAGAACTGTGCCAAATTCTGAATTGTAATTGCAGGCTTCTGAAATTCAAATGAAATCTGTTCATGAATTCTATTATTCATCAAGGTTCAGTGAAAATAAGACCTTGCTTTTGAACTGACCACATTATACTAGGAATTAACAACTCTTTAGATTGGTGTTGGTGGTTGCAAGTTATATGGGTGCTTATGGGAGCATCTTTCTCAGATGAGACTTTTAACCACTTTTATATTGAAGCCAAAATTGTCAAACATGGAAAGTTTTGTGTTAATCCATGCTATATATCTGGTATATAATATATACTATGTAATTGTATATAACTTATACATATTATATATAATATATATTGTTTTGCATTAGATACACACACTGTGCTCATTCTTCCTTTTTGACATACAAGTGCAAAACAAGTTTTTTTCTTTGTGTAACAATCATACATTTAATTGGGGTTATAATTATGACTTCAAAGCTTAAAAACTTCACTCTGACAAAGCTCCTAATGTCTATCTCTAATAATTAATCATGAAACTTTTCATAAGAGTTTGAAATTTTAACTTCACAAAGGAAACACTTTCATAATTTAAAGCTATAATTAACCTCTGTGCTCTTTGCTTCTAAAAATCAGTTAAATGTGCAATCACTTTGGCAATCTTTTGAAGTTAATGCCTGCACTTTGTGTGGGCTTCCACTTCAGAAAATGTGGATAGATTTTTATGTAATTATTATTTTCAAAGTGATAAAAGGAAGATATCTCTTTGGTCATATTTGTTCAGAAACCAAATATCAAATGTGAGACAACAACATAAAATGTTTCCTACTTTTAAATTTTTATTTTGTGGGTTAAATGTTTATCTCTGTAAAAATATTCTAACTGT
>PVKA01032052.1:0-25686 GCA_004027165.1 Ctenomys sociabilis
GGCACTCCGGGGTTGGACGCCCACTGGTTCAAAGCCATGAGCGGGCTTCCCCTCGGAGAAGAAGCAGGAAGCTAGCAAAGAAGCAGGAGCAGAGAAGAAGGAAGGAGGAAGCAGGGAGGCTAGCTAGCAGGGGAAGAAGATTGTATAGGGGTTCTGAATAAACCGCGGAAAGAAGAGCTGGTTGTCGCGTCTTCCTTGCCAGCGAGGTTGCGTGCGACAGTATTTCTACATATTTATGAAAGATAGTACAATAGTCTAATACATGAATAATATCATAGGAGTGGAATGTCTTGTTATTTTCACCTCCTCAAATACTTATTTCTTTGACATTGATTTTTATTTTATTATTGGTGCATAGAACGATTGTATTGCAGCATGGAATGATTGGATTCCTCGTGGGGAGTTGGTCTGTAAGACATCTTAATTATTTTTCTCATCCCCTATCTCTCCCTCTCTTGCTCCCTCCACCTCTTGCTTCCCTTCTCCTTTGCAAAAAATAGGTTGCTTATACGTTGGGTTTCTCATGCAAGAGAAGCCATGCGATATTTATGCTTTTAAGAGTTCTCTTTTCATTGAATTATGGGGTCAAGGTACATCTATTTTCCTACAAATGACTCGTTTATTCTTCCATATAGCACAGTAGTCCTTTCTTGTGTATAAATACTATACTTTCTTTATCCATTCATCAGTTTACTGATAGACAGGCCACTTCCAGGATTCAACTATTATGAATTGCATTGTAAACATGGGTATGCATATATTTCTGTAATATGATGAAAATATCTAGAAAGGGAATAGTTGGGTCAATTGGAATTTCTAGTTTCAGTTCTCTAAGAAATATCCATACTTTGAAAGGTGTCATATTGATTCTGTAGATCATTTTGGGGAGAATATTCATTTTTTAAAAATTAATTCTCCCAACTAATCAACATGGAAGTCTTTGCAGTGCTTGTGACCTCTTAAATTTCTGCCATCAGTGTTTCATTATTTTCTTTCTTTCTTTCTTTCTTTTTTTTCTGGAACCGGGGATTGAACTCAGGCCCTTGTGCTTGCCAGGGATCATTATTTTCACTGTAGAAAGTTTTATAGCTATGTAGAAATTTTACTCCATTAAAAAAAATCCAAATTAGATGCTCTTTCTTTCTTTTTCTTTCTTTCTTTTCTCTTCTTTCTTTCTTTCTTTCTTTCTTTCTTTCTTTCTTTCTTTCTTTCTTTCTTCCTTCCTTCCTTCCTTCCTTCCTTCCTTCCTTCTTCCTTCTTTCTTTCTTCCTTTCTTTCTTTCTTTCTTTCCTCTAAGACCTCCAATACTATGATGAATAAGAGTAGTGGGGAAAATAGAAGCTTTTGTCTTGTGTTAAGTCTTAGAGAAAATACTTTTCTACATTCTCCATTTAGCAGGATATTACTTGTGGGTTTTCATAATTAACCTTTCTTATGTTCAATTGCATTTCTTCTATATATAATTTGTTGATTTTTCAATATGAAGGGGTGTTTTATCTTACTGAAAGCTTTTTATATATCTCTTCAGATTATCATGGATTTTTTCTTCAATTTGTTTATGCAATGTGTTATAGTTATTGATCTATATATGTTGAACTAGCATGCATTCCCTGTATAGGTCCAACTTGACCATGGTATACAATCTTTCTGATGGGCTGCTGGATTAAATTTGCTAGTTTTTTAAAAAAGAATTTTACATCTATGTTCACCAGGGATATTGGCCTGTGTTGCGTGTGTGTGTGTGTGTGTGTGTGTGTGTGTGTGTGTGTGTGGTTTGTATCAGGAAAATGTTGATCTCAAGAATTAGTTTGACATAATTCTTTCCTTTTAAGTGTTTTGGAATAGTTTGAGAATGGAATTACTGCTTTAAATGTTTTGTAGAATCAAATTACAAAACAAGTTCCAAACTTTCCTTTGCTGGGAGACTTTCATTATGTCTGCAAATTTGTGACTTAACATTGGTTGTTTACATTCTCTTTTTTCTTTTATCAGATTTTGGTGCTATATATATCTCCAGGAATTTATTCCTTTATTTTAATTTTTCCAATTTGACATATAATTATTCACAGCAATTACTTACAATCTTTTGTAGTTCCTTCATGTCAGTTGTAATGCTCCTTTTACTTTTATTATTTTGTTTTAATTTAGTTAAAATTTTGTTATTTTTATCTATTTTTTAAAGTACCATGCTTTTATTTCCTTGAACTTTTGCATTTTTTTCTCAATTTCCTTTATTTCTGCTTTCTCTACTGATTTTTTGTCTTGCTATCTCATTTTTAGATCCTTGAGGTCCATCATTAGTTTGTTTGCTTAATATCTAAAATTGATGTATGTGTCTATTACTGTCAACTTCTGTCTGTTGTTTTGCCGTATCTCACAGGTTTTGACATACTATATTCTGTTTTATTGTTATCTCCTAACATTTGTTCTTTTCTTTTGTATTTCTTCAACCAACCATTAGTTGTGTAGATTTTCAATTTCCATGTATTTGTATGTTGTTCTTGTTGCTAATTTGTGGTTTTATTTTTGTAGTCTGAAAATTTATGTGATATAATTTCACTTATAAATTTTATTGTATGGGCTGGGAAGATAGTTCAGTAGAATGAGCACCTGCCTGGCAAGCACAGGGTCCTGAGTTCAATCCCCAGTACTGGAAAAAAATATTGCAATGATTTGTGACATATATATATATATATATATATATATATATATATATATATCTGATTAAAAGAATATATATTCTGAAACTGTTGGATGAAATGTCTATTAGGCTATGATAGGTTGGCTCCATACATTGGAGTTAAATGATACTGTGTCTTTGTTTATTTTCGCTAAGTTATATGTTTGTCCATTGATGAAGGTAGAGCGTAATTGTGGTCCTCAACAATTATTGAGCTGTACTTTTGGAATTTTTTTATCTTTACTTTTGAGAGTTTAACTTTCACATGCCTTTGAAAAGTTTTTGTTTTAGAACAATCCACTTGGAATCCCTTGAGTTTCCTGGACTGGATGTCCACATCTTTTTTAACGTATGGGAAGATTTTGGCTATTATTTCATTAAACTGGTTTTAAATTATTATTTTGGCTTGCACCTAAATGTCTCCCCAAAGCCTCATGTGATCATAGGGCAAGATTTTCAGAGGTGGCTGGATCTAGAGCGTGTGATGCTGGGTTAAAGGATGCTTTGATGGGATTGGTTCATGATGTGATGCTAGGACAGAGTGTCCCCCTGGGTGTCAGTGCTACTCTCCCAAGGGCAGGTAGCCTGGGTAGAATATAAGGGACAGAAAAAAGGGTTGCTATGGTTGTCATTTGCAGTTTGCTGCTTTTGCCTGACATGAACTCTTCTCCTCTGCAGTGCCCCTCTGCTATGTCACCCTGGCTTGGAGCCAGCCTGTTATAGACTGAAACCTCTGTAGACAGTGACTCAAATAAGCCTTTCTCCTTTGAGTGTTAAACATTTTGTCTCAGGAATGAGAAAATAACAAAAACAATTTCTTTTCTGCATGCTTCTCCTTTGCTCATAATGTAAATATGTGTTCACTCAATGGTGGTGTAGTTTGGGGATTTGTAAGGGAAAGCAAGACAATATAGAACCCTTAATTTATAAAATTATTTGATAATAGTCACTTAAATAATAATATGCAAGGAGAGTGCAGGTAACCTGTCCACACACTAAAGCTAAAGAATCCAGCCAGGACCTGACTCCCATTGCAATGCCCTGCGTGAGTCCAGCTGGAGACCTAGAGCTCTTAACAATGCCTCCCATGAGTCCAAGTGGAGGCCTGGAGTCCACCACAATGTTTCATGCAGGTGTGTTTCATGGATCTATGCTGGGAAAGCCCAAAGGTCAGTGGTGAAAGCTAGAAAGTCTGTGGCAGTGGGATGAAGGATCTGAGGATCTGTGCCAGCATGCTGAGGGATCTGAATTGGAGTGAGGAAGCAATGCTCAAAGCAAAAACCAGAGCTTCACTGAAAGGTATCACAGCCATCCTCAGTAACAGCGAGGTCCCGAGCTCCTCCAATGATAACAGCTGGGCTCCTATCAGAAAGCCAGCATGACAAGCTTCTTCAGGAGACTAAGTAATGCACCATCTTCCCTTTCAGAGCCAGAAAGTGATGCTCAAAGTGGACCAGAGCTCCCTGAAAGTGAACCATTGCTATTTTCAGCAACACCCAGGTCCTGGGCTCTCTCAATGATCAGAACAGCTGAGTTCATCATGAAAGTCCACATGACAAGCTCCTCCAAGAGGATCAACAGCTCCCAATAGATGCTTACTGCGTCTTCACTTCTTCTCCAGTTCTGCATCTTATGCTGCTGGCAACCATCCTCAGGTGGGTTTCCCACACCGAGCACCACACTGGTTCAGTTCAGCTGGGTGTAACAAATTGACCCCCAGTCTTCAACCCACCGTAGGTGTCCTATAAATTTCATATGGTTCTTTCAGTCTTTTTAATATTTTTCTTTTCTTTATTTAGCTTTGAAATATTTTAAAAGATCCATCCCCAAGTTCAGAAATTCTCCTTAGTCTAGTATGGTGCTGAAATTCTTGGTTGCATTCATACTTCGTTGATTCAACTCTTTAGCTGAAGGGTTTGTATTTGGCTAGTTCTAATTTTTACTTTTAGTAAATTTTTAATTTAGCTCATACATTGTTTTCTTCATTTGATTTAATCATCTATTCATATTCTCTTACATCTTGCTGAATTTTCTTAGGATTATTATTTTAATTCCTTTTCAGACATTTCATAGATTTTGTTTCTGGGAATGATTACTAGAGAATTAACGTGTTCTATGTGTTCTTCTAGACATAGCATGATTTTACTTTCCTTACATTGATTTGTATGTATTGGATATATAGCAGTAAACTGTTCCAATTTTATGGAATAAGTTTGTATGGAAAGCCTTTTTTGTTTACATGGTCCTGTGGCAGCAGCTCTGGTGCTGGAGCTGTACTTATGGAGGGGCCACTTTTAAGGCCCCATGAGGCAAATGCCATTGTGGAACCTCACGTGATCCCCTGAAGGCCCTGGCCATGAAGAAGTCTTTCTTGGACTCTGTGAGGGAAGCATTTGTAATGCTAGGCTTTTGGAATGCAGTGGCTACTGTGACAGGGCTTCCTACTGGGTCCTAGACAGGAGTAACTTTATTGGTGGCTCTGATCTTAAGGTGGCTCTGATCTTAAATTAGGTGCTTTTCTATAGCATGTTGGGTTCTGAAGGCTTGGATGTATCGGGGATGGCATGAGTTCTTTCTCTGTGGTAAAACACTTTCATGGAGCTAAGGCAGCTTCCTAAGTGGGGTTAGAGCCTGTGAGGACTGTGAAATGTTGCTCTAGTTAGGATGCCAGGCCACAGCAATAATACAGATGGGGGGGCACTTCCTACCTTTTCTTAGCAATGTGCAGTCCCTCCTGACCACAGTCAGATGGTATCATGCTCTTTGCTATCATCCACACCATTTAAGGTTCTCATCATGCCTTGCTGAGCTCCAGGGTGTTTCCCACAGTCACATTCCTCAAGCACAGCCATCTCTTGGGTACTCTAGTTCTTCTCTGTGGCATAGGTTACTTGTTGGGCATTTTTATTGTGAGGTAGATATTGTTATATCAGGTCTGCAGGTAAAAGAACTGAGGCTTGGAGTGGTGCAACCTAGGATTGGTGCCATGTTATCCTGGTTTGGAACCAGTAGACTGGAACTTCTATAGACAGTGAGCCCAAACAAACCTCTCTTCCTTCAATTTATGGGTGTTGGGCATTTTGTACCAGTAATGAAGAAAGTGATAAGACAGACATAAACTCACATGACCTTAAAATCCAGGACACATATGAAGCCCATTAATGAAGATCTGCACAGTATATCTAGTCAGAGAGTGGATGCAAGTATGCTGTGAAAACGATGTATAAAATTGAATGGCCAAATGGTTTAGAAAAGGAAGAAGAAACATAGCTGACAAGGCATAATATGACATTCATGGAGAAGAGCCCTTATACAATGAGAATGCACAGACTTCTTTGAGTGTTATAAACTAGATGATATACACATTATTTGAAACCTTCCAAACTACAATGAAAAGTCTCAGACTGGTCAGTGAAGTGTTCCAAGTTACTCAACTAAGGAGTTGTTTAGATTCCAGAATGGTTTTTTCAACAACACCAGCCTGCAAAATATGGTGCACATGGAAGAGAATGTGATGGCTAGAAGAGAAATTAAAGGTTTGTAGAAAGTTTTCACATACAAGAGTATGTGAAATGCCTTGAAAAGAGAAAAAATGAAACCAGAATTATAAGTCTCTTGTTAAGAAGTGAAATACAGCTGGATAAGTGGAAATGAAGCAACCTTTGATTATCCACATTTAGCCAAGTTCAGTACAACACAAGATCTGTGCTCTGAGATGTTAAAAAAGTATTTACAGGGGGAGTTCAGAAAGATCATTAGCTGGATTTAGTAAGATAGACAAAAGTCTCAAGTTAGAGTGCTGTTTGCCTCCCTATCATCCAAACAAAATTTTCAAGTTGATTTGGCATTTCTCTTATGTATTGAAAAATGCAAATCCTAACTATTTTTTATTCACAGACAAGTTTTGTAAAATACAATTTGTTTTCCAAATTATAAAATACATGATTAGGATAGAAGCTAGTAATATTTCAGTAGTTGTATCGACTATAAATCTTAACTACTGAGATGAGTTCTCTGATTAGTTCTCTCTCTCTCTCTGTGTGTGTGTTTTCATTTTCTATCTTTAAGTACATCCCTCCCACTGGCTTTACTATCTTGATTCAACTTCTGATGACTGAAGTAGATGTAATTAACATCTTCAGTGCCAGGGAGGTAGTTTAGCAGCATAAGCACCTGCCTGGCAAGCGCAAGGTCCTGAGTTCTATCCCCAGTACCACAAATAAACAAAAAACTAGTGAACATCTCCATAATGCAATTGTTTGACATGCTTAAAGGACATAGCTGATCTCAGTTTCAAATATAAACACCTCATGAAGTTGCATTCATGAAAAGATTATGGAATTAGTGAGAATAAATTAAAACATGGGCAAGGGATGTGAAGGAAAATTGTTATGAATTTGTCTAAAAAAAACCTGGTTCTGCATTAGTAACTGTCAAAAAGAATTATCTAATATAGCATTTTAAGGCAAGAATAGTCATTTTAGGCAGCAACCTTTAATGGTCTTAAGCAATTGTGCAATATATTCAGTTACCTGGGAGTACATTTCTCAATTAAATTATTTGACGCTTAACTGCAGTATTAAAAATTTGACATTTTAAGCATGTACTATTGTGTTTTAATGGTTGTGGTTGGAAACTATTAACATCTACTTTTGAAATTATCAGGATAGAAGAACAGTTCTTGAGCTTTGATTGCTTAAATGTTTTTAGGTGGATGGAGCACCAGAGCTTTATTGTGTGGAAAGCTAGACCCTGTTCATGAGGACTCCCTCGATCCATTTCTGTTCAAAGATATGATGAGTCCTGGTTAAGCATCTGGAGTTTTACAAAATGACACCCTTCCTATGTTTTCATCTGTTCAGAAAACTGTTGAACTATTCCTTCCAGAAAAATCTAACTTCAAACTCTGATGACTAGCTGTCAAAGAATGTCCAAAGACAGAAGCCCATGGGTTCCCATGGCATTAGGAATTCTTTCCGTGAATCAGTACCATATGACACTGACCACCCTATTTTCTTACGGTTTTCAGATGGTGTGCTCTTGCAGAACCATGGGAGGGTAACTATTGAATTTTACTCACTAGCAAGGCTCTTCTTTTCTATCCTCATAACTCATCTTCCATTCTGATTTTATTGGGTAATGGTGGTAATGGCAGAAACTGGGGAGTTTGCCTTATGGTCTTTTTGTTTTGCTCATCACTTGTTGACGGACCTGCATGCCCTTATGACTGGTAATTTACCATGAAGTGGGTTGGTGACAATGGAGTGTTTGAGGAATAAGGGTATATTACTTTCTGAATAACTACTCAAATATCTTTGCTCCTGGATGTTGCCATGTTTCTGAAATATTTCCTCCTGTTCTCCTGTGGCTTCCTTCAAGTTCCATGCTATCATCCTCTCCACAGTGCACCTTGTATGTGGGAGAACAACTTCTGGCCCCAAGGTCTTCTGCATTCTCAGGCCTCTCCTGGCTTCTCAAGAATTCTCTAGTCTTTCTAGAGTGGGATGGACTCTTAGTGTTGTCTTAATTTATATTTCTTGAATGAGCCATAATATTGAAATTTTTCATGTATTTGCTGTTTCTGTCTCTTCATCTGAGAAGTGTCTATACATCTCAGATGTCCATTTTTGGATTAAGTTTTTAAATTTTGGGGGCCTCTGATTTTTTTTTAGGTTTTTATACATTCTAAGTATTAGTCTTTTGTCTGAGGAATAGCTGGTAAAAAGTTTTTATATTCTGTGGCTTGTCTCTTCACTTTATTGATGGTCTATTTCTGCGTAAGAGCTTTTTAATATGGTAAGATTCCAGTTGTTGACTCTTTATATTTCTTGTGTGACTGGGGTTTTGTTCATAAGGTCTTTGCTTACACCTCTGACTTTAGGAGTTTTACCTATTTTATATCCCGGCAGATTAAGTATTTCTGTTTTAATATTTAGATTTTTGGTCCATTTTGATTTAAATTTAGGGCATAGTGAGAGATATAGGTCTAGGTTTAACTTTGATATGCAGAAATTCAGATTTTAAAGTACCATTTATTAAAAGGCTATCTCTCTTCCGGTGAAAGAGTTTGGCCCCTTTGTCAAAGATAAAGCAGATGAGTGTGTTTGGAGTTGTCTCTGCATCTTGTGTTCCACTTGCCTCACCTTCATCTCACTCCAGAAAAATGGCTTTCATCAAAATCAGCCAATAATAAATGATGTAAGATGTGGAAAAAAGGGGACTTTTCTTTGCTGTTGGTAGGAGAGTAGATTGGTACAACCACTGTGTAAATTAGTACGGAGCTTCTTCAAAAAGCTCAAACTAGAGGTTCTATTTGACCCAGATATTCTCCTTCTCGGTATCTTACTGAAAGAGCATACCACAGAGAAATGTGCACGTTTATAGCACTACAAATTGTAGCAGTTAACTGTGGGAAACAGCCTAGATGCTCATAAATGGGTAAAGAAAATGTGGTATGAACATACAATGGAGTACTGGTTTGCCATAAAGAAGGGTGCTCTTTTTTTTTCTTTCTTGTATTTAGTACAGGTTCTACAGGGTCTCACTAGGTAGATCAGACTTGTAGTGGTTCTCCTGCTTTCAGCCTCCCAAGTGCTGGAATTACAGGCGCTTGCCACCACACCTAGTTTCAATCACTGTCTCAGTGCACCCAGGGTAGGACCGCCATGGCATGCCAGGGATTGAACCCCTAGCTGCAAGGCTCTGCCTAAGCAGGTGCTTTAGCCTACTGAGCTATCTGGTTGCCCCCCAAGAAGGCTACTCTTTATTTTTTTGGAGTACTGGGGATTGAACTCAGGAAGGATACTCTTAAGACATATTTAGGTAAATGGTTGCACCTCAAGATTTAAATATCACACAATGAGAAACCAAAAACATAAATAAGGACTAAAACCAATGGTAGATATGGTGAAGTAGGCAGAGAGTGTTCAAATAGGAAGGGACATAAGGAGATGGAGGAGCAAGGGAAGAAAGAATAGTGTAAATAAAAATTGGAAACAAAGCTTTTATAAATGAGGAAGGGAGGAGGGATTCAAGAGTATGGAAGGGAATGGAGACAGAAAGGACTTAAGATTATGTACAGGTACACATTCTCTGTGATGAATGTGATCAATTTGTATGTCAAATGTGTACTAATAAAAAATAAAGTTAAAATTTCTCTAGTCTAACACTTTGGCTTTTACTGGCTGAGGCAAGCTTAAACACTGTTCTCAGATCAGGCAAAAAAGAAGCAGTACTTCTGAATCTCTTCTTGAGGTATTTACACCTAAATGCATCTCACTATCATCCTTAAATACCCATCACATATGGATGATGTGTCAATATTTATCTCAAGTTGAGCCCATCAAGATCAGTTGAATGTAGGCTTAAATCCAGCCCATGGTGATGATTAACTTTCTTACCTTTCCTGTTACAAATCTCGGGTCATCATCTCTTGAAAACAATTGTTCAGTGTCTTCAGACAATTATTCAAGAAAATTTCCTTAGGGAAAATTATAACCCATTATTAAGAAATATAAAAACAGGATCTGACTTAATGGAAAATGTGTCATGTTCATGGAAAGGAAGATGATATCAAAAAGACACCAAGTCTTTTCAATGTGAATTATAGAACTGTGATTGGTGTAAAACTCATGGAACTTTCAGAGCTGATTTGACAATATATATGGTAGGGCCAGGGTCAAGAATGGCCAGGTGGGGACAAGGAGATGGCTCAGTGCAATCAGCCCTTGCTTGACAAGAATGGCCAGGATACTTGTGAAGTTACAGATATTAGACCTTGATATGAAACTGTAATGATTAAGACAGTGATATTCCATATCTTGCCAATAGATATGGAATAGATTCTTATTATATAACTTTACAGTAGAGAAATGTAGAACACACAAAATGAACCAGGTAACAAAAGCTAACCATACCTGTAATGGGACAAGTCAGCATCAGGTGCTTCTCCATACGACTCCTTGAAAAAGGATAACACATCATTTCTGTGGCATT
Source organism: Ctenomys sociabilis (assembly GCA_004027165.1). Taxonomy (NCBI): domain Eukaryota; kingdom Metazoa; phylum Chordata; class Mammalia; order Rodentia; family Ctenomyidae; genus Ctenomys; species Ctenomys sociabilis. The sequence goes on from PVKA01032052.1 coordinate 10,676, forward strand.
CAAGAGTCAAAAGTGCATGTCTTCAAGCTAATTATGAAGAAACATCTGACAAACCGAAACAAGGGATGTTCTAAAGACAATTGTGCTTTTAAGAACTGTTGAGATAGTAGAAGACAATGTCTGAAGGACTGGTGCAGAATGAAGATGAGTGAAGACATTATAACTGCTCTCAGGATGTCACCCTAGGTCCCTCTTAAAGCAGGAGAGAAACAACTGACCAGATTTGATTGGAGTGTGAATTTGGTTCAGGCTACAACAATATTAGGATCCAGAGCTTGGTGTATTTGCCTATGTAAGAGACTACTTTTGCTTTGAAGAACCATATCCTGAAATGTTAATGAGTAATGTAGCATTCTATTTGAAAGTTACTTTCAGTTTCAGAGAAAAAAATGATTCGCACCAGGAAAAGAGAGAGGGAGAGAGGAAGAGGGAGGAAGAACAATGAGGATTATAAAGCAAATAGGATAAAATGCTAACAGCTATGGAATCTAGGTGAATGGCACACACAGAGATGTTTTACATAATTTAATCACAACTTCTCTGTAAATTGAAATTATTTTAAAATTAAGAATTAAAACAATACATCAGAAAATACCATGCATAAGAAAAGCAGAAAAGACACAACCTAAGAATGAAAGGAAAACAGGAGCAAGTATTTCACACAAGAAGATGTACCTGTGGGCAATAAAGCCTAAACTATTTGACATCATTGGTACTCCCGCACAGCCCCTCTGGACTGCAGGGCGGTACCACTTTGTATCTAACAGACACAACTGCTCCCACATGTGAAAAGTTTGAAAACATCAACTGTTAGAGAGGATTCCGCTCGGGATGATATGTTACAAATTTCTGGAGGAAGTGTAATATGCTATCCTCACTTTAACACTTTATCATTACCATGAAAAGTTAACATTGTTATACTTTGTGATCCTGCAGTTTCTTCACACACACACACACACACACACACAGAGGCATGTACAGTATGTTCATGACAGTAAAATTCACAATGGGACGAAGGCAGAAAGAACGTAAATGCCCATTAGTGGAAGAGTGGCGAACAAACTGTGTGTATTTTCACCATGGAGGACCATCGAGCTTCGAGGGTAAAAGAATTCAGTTGGGGAGAATTTCAGCAAGATAGTATGAAACGGAAAAGGAAACCGTTCCCTAGTCCCATACAAGATAATACCATATTGTAAAATAAAAACAACTAAAAACCATTTCAAATATATATTAGACACATAAAACTATATAAAGCTGCAAGATGATAACAGACACATGGAATATATGCTTTCATTGCCATAGGAAATACTCCAAGTTTAAGATGAATAGATTTTTTTTTTTTAAATCTAGGAACTTTTACTTTTGATTAACAAGCCTTTTTCTTTTGCTTTCATTTGTTAACTTTTCAAAGTTTGGAAGGTCAGTTTTATGAGTACCTGGCTCATCGCAGAGGTTCGGTAAATGATATTTACTAATAAATTGTACCGAATAACTGAAAACCTGGACAGTATTTGCCTTTAAAGGCTGACTTTGCAGTTACCCTGAATGTCCAATTGGTGGAGCCCACGTTGCATTTGTTAGTGGTGAAAAAGCCAGAATGGAAACTTGTCCACTGTTTCAGGATCTCTGGACAAGTTCTGGATAGTTCTGAAGGAATTTTGCAATAATTTTGGCTAGCTTTTGAAGCGTATTAAATTGGAAGATAATTTCATCCTTTTAACATGGTATTTGTCTTCAATTAATCACTTTCTAATCGAAAATATAAGCCATTTGATCCTAGAATTAATATCAAATAACAAATGTATGGTCAGCTTTCCCATTTCTGGGATAAAATGTCTGAGATACATTTTTTTTTTCTGAGACAGGGGCTCACTGTACACCTCAGGTTGGCCTTGAGCCAGCTCACTTCGTAGTCCAGGCTGGTTCTTGAACTCACAACGACGCTCTGGCTTCAGCCTCCGAGTGCTGGGATTACAGGCATGCGCCACCATACCTGGCCTTGACACATACAATTTAAAGGAGAAAATGGTTGATTTGGCTCCTGGCTTGAAACGTTTTAGTCCGTGGTTGTCTGGTTCCAAGATCAGAACGTCATGATGGAAGAACATAGAGGAACAAATCGCCCACGTCAGGGCTGCGAAGCCAAGCAAGAGAAGACAACTGCTGAGAAACAGATTCCCAAAGGCACAGCCCCATGGCGCTCCTCCCTGGTACCCTTCCTCCTGCCGATACACTGGGCTGTGAACGTCATGGACCCCTCCGCTGATGAGTATAGCAACCCCACGATCCATTCACCTCTCTGAGAATCTCTTAATCCAGTTGAGGTCACAATCTAGATCCACCGACACAAAGCTGTTCCCTTTATTCGATTGAACTAGTTTGCTAATTTCTTACGTTTACTTCTGGGAAAAAAAAAAAAAAAAAAAAAAAAAGAAAAAAGGTGAAAACACTAAAGAATGAGAAAAGTCTACTTAAAATAGTGAGAGGGGAAGCAGTGATAAAGACTGTAACAAGAGAGATATGGTACCATATAAAGAAAAAGGTATCAAAACGAGACCTGACATTGCTCCAAGCACGGGCACTTGTCTTAAAGCACTGGCTTAGCTTTCTTTTTTATATGTAGACATTCTCAGTTAACTAGAAGCTCAACGATGTGTACAGCCTCACCTGGCTGCTCTCTGGCATGATCTTGCCCCTGCAAAATTGGGAGATCCTTCACCTGTGCTCTAAGCATTCTTTTCACTGTTTGCCCAACGGATCCTGTGAGAATCCTGCCTTGTGGCTGCATTTCACACTTCGATTTTTCTCCTTTTCCCTCCTACCCTGTGGCCTAGAGGTGCAAGACCTGCCGGGCAGCCCCGATGCTGTGCCCCACCACCCATGCTCCCACCTCCCCTAAACCTCAGCTTTGCAGTCCTTACCACCAGAATTCTGTGCGACCCCTCCTTGCTGCAGACATTGCCCTGCTGCTCTCTCCTCATTTCTTGACTATTTTTAGTTCCTGGCTTGCAGCCAATTTTCCCCTAAAACTCCTGTGACTTTTTTTTTTTGTTATTTCAGCATCCAGATAGATAATCCTTTCCACACCATTGACTGTAGTCCCTCAACTTCCTTTCCCTTCTGGACCATGCACTCTACCTGATGTACCTGATGCCAGTTACTCTCTCCCATGGTCATCCCTAGGCTCTTGTGTTCAGCAGTAACTGCAGAAAAGAGCGCACTGTGCAAATGGAGTGAGTGCAGTTTTCATACAGTTTGGAGGACAAATGGGAGAGGTGATCCAGGCTGTGTGAAGAAGGGCCATGCGCTCAAGGGCTTTGCTTCGAAAGAACATCCAGTGGCAGAATAAAAAAACATGAAACTTTCATAAAAGCAAATTTGTTATTTAGGTCACATTTCATTGTGATGTATCTACTTGGGTTCTTCGGAGTTTCCAATAGCAGATTGTTGTTTTAGAGTCTCCAGTGTAAGGGCTGGGGATGTAGATCAGTGGCACAGTGCCTGAGTGGTAAGCATAAGGCCAAGCTCAATTCCCAGGATCAAAAAAAATTCACAGAGTTGTTTTGATTCCATAATCCCTGTTAGTGATGATTAGTTGCTGCATGTAGTATAAATGGCATTTGGGGGATGGGGAGGAGCAGATATGGTTCTTGACCTCAGAGAACCCGCAGTCTAGTGATTGTACTAACACAGTGATTGCATTGGACACAGTGATTGTACTGGACACAGTGATCCAGTGTCAGTGCCATGACAGCGCAAGAACAGGCTATTTATGGAAGATATAAAGGGGAGGATGCTTAGATGGCACTCCGTGAACCAGAGAAAGCAATGTGCCCCACGGATCTGAGCTGGACTTTGAACGATGAGTAGGAATGAGCCTTTTACTCATCTGGAGAATGGCCAGGCTCCTCCAGGCCACTGGGTTTCTACTGCCTGGAATTTATGTGGCAATTGAGGGCAGGACTAGAGTTGAGGTAGCAGGCATAAAGAGGAGCCCCCTGGTATGGTATAAGTTGTATTTTGATGGCAATGTTACAGAAGAAAGTTTAATTCTGACCCACTTTCATTACTGGATTAGGTGGAAGTAAGTAACAGGCAGGCTACATAGTCATGAAATAGAAATATGAACAGTAAAGCAAGATAACGATGGAATCATCAGAGCTTTCGGGTAGAAACATTCTTGCAGACAAAAGGCAGCGAGTCTTTTTTCTAGTCACCCATCCGCTTGTCTTGGTTTGGATCAGTTTCTGGCTCCCGCTCAAATCTGAACGCAAGCAATCCTGCAGTTTCCCAGGGGACCAATAGTTCCTGGAATAACGACTCTCATGACATTTCCTGGATATGAAAAACTTTCTTGTTCTATATTTACAGGTCTATGTCAAAGATTTTCTTTAGAGTTTTCCTTCAACTTCTCTCTCCAGGCAACTGTGGTACAGAAGGAGACAGGGTTTGGAACAGTGGCTTTTTCTGGCTGCCACAACATCTTCTCCCAACTGAACAGATTTGGTTAAACCTCTACTTTTTAGCATTGGGTTTCTCAGCGTGTTGTATAATGTGCCTCAAGACAAAATACTGGCCTAAAAATTGATCAGGGTATCTCTACTGCTTTGACGCTTCCATCATGGGACTAAGACATCTCTCATTTGGCCAGAAAAGAATTATTATGAATGTACTTTTAGAATGTAACAGACAGGCAAACATTGGAATAGGATTTTTATTTTCTGGACTGTTTCATGAATGCTATGAATGAGAACATTTTTTTCAGATGGAAAATTTATTGCCTGTTTCCCTGTCAGTAATGAATGGCTCCTCCAATTAATCTTTTAGGACTAAGAGAGAAGCCAAAAAGTTTGCTTTCCATTGGGTAATAATTATTTGCATAAAATCTTTGAGTTGATCTTAGGTTCTTTTCTATTTAGATGACCTTTTTGTTGTTTTAAGCCAGTATTTATTTATTGATTATTATTGATTTCTGTGCTTGCAGTTACAAGCTGCCCAAATGTATAATATGATGTAGCTTAAAGGAAGATAGTTCTTTTTATTCAAATTTTAAATATATTACTATGCTTGTGTTGTATTTTCCTAGTATGTTTACTATACTTTAGCCCCTGAGAAAAAATGAGTAAATACACAAATATAATAAAAAGCTTAAACGTAATTCATTTAAGTTGGCAATATAGGTTCCCATTTCTCTTATTTCATCTTTGTTAATTGACATCTTCTCAGTATTGTACGTTTTTTATAAATAAACTAGCAATGATTCATCATTATTACTAACAAAAGTCATTTTTTATTCTTATTTTATGCAATAGTATGTATTCCAGAATGCTATCTCAGATACATAACAAGACAGTCATGTGTCCTGAGCCCTTCTTGGTTTAAAGAATTTGTCAGTCCTACCTTCTTTAGGCTAACCTTGACTGTTTTAAGATATCATGGCCAAGTACTTTGTAAAATGTTTATCTATTGGGAACTGCCTCATTATATTCTCCTGGTGAAACTGAAGCTATGGGTCACAGAAGGAAGAGGAGAGAGGGAAAGTACTCTTTTTGTCAGATGACACTCACAAGGATAACTATTAGGAGACTCAATGCTGCACTGTTTCCCTGATTACCTGACTCAGGTAGCAGTATTTTCTAGATTTCTTTACTTATTTTTGTGGAACTGGTGATTGAACTCAGGCCTTTGTACTTGCCAAGGAAGCACTTATTCTACTGAGCCATCTCCTGGGCCAAAAGGGCTTTTTTTTTTTTTTTTTTTTTTTTTTTGCAGAACCAGGTATTGAACTCAGGCCCTTGGGCTTGCCAGGGAAGTGCTTACTCTACTGATCTATCTCCCCAACCCTTGGATTTCTTTACTGTCAACTTATTCTTATCACTTTTTTGCACATTGTACTGTGGGAAATGAGTCACCCAGTGCAGTCCACATTGGAATGGGAATTCCTCCCTTGAGGATTTTGTCATCATAAACCTTATTTATTTATTCATTGCATGGGCAGGGATTGAACTCAAGATCTTGCACTTGTCAGGCAGGCTCTTCCACTACTGAGCTCTATCCCTGTTCCCATAACCACTTCAATTCTTCTGTGGAGGATTTTTCTTCTCCTCATTAGTTACATAATTTGCATAATGAGTATTGAGCTATGGAGATGGAGTTTATACTTTTTTTTTTATTTCTCTAATTGTTCTAGCTTTGACCACTGGACACTCTCAGGGGAGTTCCATGTTCTTTTGCCATATTCCCATGAAAACATACTTTGGACCCTCTAAATTACTTCAGGTTCATTTTCTGTATTACCTGTGCCAGATGTAGAATCAGACTTTTTTTTGTTTTTGCTCTGGGCCTTTGTATTGGAGAATGACATTAGAAGTGAAGACAGGCACTCACTGTTACTTGGCCATCATTACTTCTAGATTCTTTCAATTGATACAGAAAGGAAATATATGTGAAGCCGTGTATGCACCTTTGATGACTGATGACCTCCAAAGCTCATGAACTTATAGGTACATCCTTTCAGAGGTGGCTGGGTCAAGGATGTGTGAACATACATTAAGGATGTTTATATCAGTCTATTGAATGATTTCATATAATTTGGCTCTGGATAATATGAAGGCTACTAAATCAGTCCACTAAATCAGTCCACTGATTGTTTTCACATAGTTTTAGCTCTGGATAATACAAAGGCTTACTCTGGGGGTGGGTAGCACAAAGCAATAGGCTTGGAGCTTGGCTGGAATATAAAGGGATGCCTGCTGCTGCTCTGTTGTCTGCCTGGCACACCATGGAGTGTTTCTCCCCTTCCCTCCCTCCACCCCATGCTGTCCTGCCTTCGAGCCAGGTGACTCTGAACTGAAACCTTCACAAACTGTGAGTTAAATAAACTTTTCTTTCTTTAACTTGTGGGTGTGGGGTATTTTGTCCCAGCAATGAGAAAAGTAACTAAGGCAATATCCATATCTGTAAATATATCTACACATAAGTACTTCCTAGATACTGTGTTTGGTGTCTTTTAAGGTCAATGTGAGTTTACACTGATGTCTCCAATTGCAATCCATTGTTACATAGATAATCTTTTGCCTTCTAACCTCACTTATCTGTAAATTTCTGCCCCACTAGTGAGAAACCTGACTCCTACCTCCATTTAATTAATTGCTCCATTCTAGTAAAAATGTGTAGTGGTATCAGAATTGCTATCGTATATTCTGTGAGCATTGCCTAGTGTACAGTGCTTAGGTACAGTTTCTTCTGCTTTTCATCTTAGAAACTTTGCTCACTTCCAAAAATACTGAGGCTGCAACTTTCCCTCTACTTTCTTTGATGAGGCTGTTTTATTCATCTCTAATATAGATTTTTCTTGCTATGTCTGCTATTTCCTAGGGTCTTCCCAGCTTGCTAAACTACTATATTTAATTTGCATGCGTTAAAGTTTGATCATTGTATTGTAAAGTTCTCTGGGCTTTGAAAAAGATATAATGTCCTATAACTACGACCCAAAACAATTTTACTGCCCCAAACAAATTGCATTGCTATTTGAACTTCCCCCTTGCCTGCCAAATTCCAAGGAACCACTGTTCTTTTCCTTTTCTCCATTGTTCTACATTTCCAGAGTGTCATAAAATTGAAATACTGCAGTAAGCAGCTTCTTTACATTGGCTTCTTTTGCTTAGCGATATACATTTAGGTCTCGTCTATGGTTTTCATGGCTCATTGCCTCATTTCTTTTTATTGACGACTAATGTTCCATTGTGTAGATGTGCCAATTTTATTCTCTAGTTACCTTTTGTGGGACCTCCTGGTTCATTCCAATTTTTACTGATTCTTAATAATGCTGCTGTGGGGTGTGTGTGTGTGTGTGTGTGTGTGTGTGTGTGTGTGTGAGTGTGTCTAAGCCTTTGAGTCATTTGTGTAATCATCTATCAGTGCAGTTTCCCAGTAATATGATGACGCTATGCTCCTTTTCGTAAGAAACTATATAATTGTATTCCAAGTGGCTATACTACTTCGAAGTCCCAGCAGCAATGAGAAAGTTCTTGCTTGTACTCAGTCTTCTCAGCATTTAATATCAGTTTATTTTTATAGATACACTTCTTTGTTACTTTGATTTGAGTTTCTCTGAGGACAACTGGTGTGGAGTTTTCTTTACATAAGCATTTATTCCATTCACATGTCTTTGGTGAGGTGTCTGTTCAGGAACCCTCTTGCTCTCTGCTATCCCTTAAATTGTTGACTTTTAGGAGTCAACAATTTGTACATTTTAAATGCAAGTTCATTGACTGATAGGTGTTTTGCAAATATTTTCTCCTAGTCCAGGGCTTATGCTTTCATTTTCTTTTTCTAAAGTTTCTTTCATGTGTTTATGCTATCACTATGTCACTATGAAATCTTTATTTCCTAGATTGTGCTTTTGGTGTTATATCTAAAAAGCTATGATCATCTGTTGGGTTTGATTCAGGTGCACCAATTCATTCCACAGCTTTCTCTATGATAAAATCTGTATCTGGGCCACGGGGCCATTTGATTACCTATGGGACAGCCTCCCCTTGGGGTTCTAAAATTAACAGAGAGGTGTAAGAACAAAAAAGTGGAAATTTCAAGAAAAGATGGCTGCTTTTGCTAGGAGTTGATCCTGAGAACTGCCTCTGTTGGGGAGAGTAGCAATTCATGTGCCTACTGCCATCTTCTAAATAGTGCAGAAGGAATCCCCAGATTTCATGCTCTGCATCATATAATACCTACCCGTGGCCACCTTGCTCAGTGACTCCTGGCTAAAACACCTACTGCGTATGAAAAAGGAATTGTAACCTTTCGCTCTCAGTGAAACTATAAAGCTATAAAATGGGGGCTATTTGTACAGAAAAGTATTAACCAAACAAGTAGGTGCTGTCTAAACCCCATGTATGTTAGAGAAAGGTTTTGGCCCTTGCTGTTCTCCAAGCAGACAACATCTAAGTTCATGGAATAGTCTTCCATTAAAAGTGCTTTTGTTTACCTTGAGCTTTGGTACACATTGAGTACATTATACTAACAGAATGGTTTGCATGTGATTTAATCTGTGGGTAGTTTTGAAAATGTCCAAACTAGGTTAATGATCAGAAATTTTGTAAGAATTAAGTGGGTTAGTTCATGTATAGCATAAAGACAATGGATAGGATATTTCTTCCTTCTGCAGTCTTTATGATTTCCTTCTGCATCAATCCAGTATTATACCTGCTCCCTCTCCTGCTTTCACTTCTATGACACTGAGGCTGCCTTTCTCATGGACTGGGCATGCTAGATACCTGATTGCCTGGAACACCCTTGCTTTCTCTGTGTCCAAACAAAGCCTCTGTGTTGAAGTTCCCTTTTCTCTGTAGATGTCCCAACCCCAAAGGACTACTCTAGTGTAGGCTGATTACTTTAACTTGAATTTTTATTGTACATTTGTCTAGTAATATGAGTTGAGTGCTACCTTATGCACCTATATATTGTGTTTCTATGTAGATTATAGTCAATTTAAAGGAATAGAGTACAAATGCTGACTTATGGGATCACTTAGTATTTTACTATACCTTGAGCTCAAACACTGATGGGGTTATGGAGCTTTAACTGAGGTTACATTTATGCTCCTCATTTGCTGAGTTACTTACATGCTTTCATTTTTATTTCTTTATTTATTTTTTGGCAGAACCGGGGATTGAACTTAGGCCCTTGCACTTGCCAGGGAAGTACTTATTCCACTGAGCCATCTCCCCGGCTCCCCCCTTACATGCTTTCAGAATGCAGATCCTTTTCCCATATGCTCTTCCCTGCTTCTGTGGTGGGTCACCCAGGTGTTGGTAGAAACAAAGACAACTTGTCTACCTCTTCTTCCCTCCCACAGCTTCAAGCTGTGCAGGGTCACATCACTGTGTAAGATCCATGGACTGCTGTGGAATAAGTATGGGCTGCCATACTAGAGAGTCTCACCCTTTAGGCTTCAACCTTAAATTGTATTTTACTCCTTAATACCTAATTTTTTTTTAAAATACTTACTTTCTAACTGAGCAATGTTGAATCATTTTCCATTAAGGAAATTAAGTTCCTTTAATTATAACTTGGGCATGTTTTAAAAGTAAATTTAACCCTATGTCACTGAAATGTTCAAGCTCAACTGAATTTGGAACTCTTTTCTTTTCTCTCCAGCAAGGAATGGCTAAACCTGCCACATGTCTAAATGTTGACTCTTTCATGATTGGCAGATATGGTTGCTTCGGAGGGTCCCTGTGTAGCCCTTTTCAGTTACCTGATATGGGAACTGTTGTTTTCTTAAGATTCTTTCCAACTTTGGGGCTGAAGATATAGCTTGGTGGTATAAGTGCCTGGCTGGCAAGTACAAAGACCTGTATTCGATCCCTGGTACCACATGCCAGGCTGGCCCAGCCCTGAGCCTGCCACTGAGACTGGGAGGGGTAGTGCACATTTGTAATCCCAGCCCTAGGGAGGCAGAGACAGAAGGATCATTATGAGTTTGAGTTGCATAGTGAGACCCTATACTAAATAAATAAAAGACTTAAAAAAAGATTTTCCACAACTTTGCTTTTGGATTTGTGTTTTATAAGTGTAGTGTTAGCAGGTGGAGGACAGGGTGGGTGCTCTGGAGCCTCAGCTCATGTATGGCTCTTTATGCAGCCTCCCTACCTCCCCTAGGCAAGGTCTCTACCTTGGACCCTAGAACCCAAGGCTTTGCTCCACCTCCCTCCCTTACACCCACCTGGCTACTGCTCCCAGCGTCTTCCTGGACAGTGACGAATTACACTGGTAGTTGTAGTGGTAGTCAAGAACCAAATTCCATCTTCTTCTGGGCACAGGCATGGGGAGGGTTAGGGTCAGGTGGGTTATAAAGGTGCCTCCTGTCTTTAGTGGAAAACTCAGGGGGGACTTTTATTTTTTTAACACCACTCCCTCCCATTTAGACACCAGAACATTCCTGTGTAGAGGTGGTGGTCTCTTGGGGCTGATCCTCAGGAGTAGAATGGAGGCAAGGAAGTTCAGTACTTGGAGGTGAAGTTTGATATTTCCTTCTCTTGCATGATCACACGGCAGGCTGCAAGTTCTTCAGCTGCAGGTCCTTTAGAAGCTCTGGCTCCTCTTCAGACCCATAACCTTACCTCAGTGTCTGCTAAATGAGATCAATTTCCCTCTTCTTGGGAGATGCTCTTAAAACTTGTTTAAAAGTAGATGATGGTGGTTAACTAAAAACATACTTGAATGCATACTCTGAAGACAGAATTAAAATATTACCTACATAATATTTTCTGTAAGCCACCAAACTATAGTTAAATTAAGTGTATAAATTAAGTGCATGGCAGACCAATAGACTGTTCTTTTTAACCATAGAATTTTGTTCATAAAAGAAAATGAAATGTTAGTTTCAAGGGGACAGTTGGATTTTTTCTTCTAGAGATAAACTTCAGAAAGTTCTTGAAGAAAATATAAACATGAAAATTATCTATGGAGGGCCAGGGAGATGGCTCAGTGGAATAAGTGCTTCTCTGGCAAGTGCAAGGCTCTGAGTTCAATCCTTAGTTCTGCAAAAAAAATTTTTTTCTATGGAAGGTGGATCTTGGCATATATGAAGGCTAAGATTCCATCCCTGGCAACACCAGGGAAAAAGAAATTAGGATAGCAAGATTTTTATTGGAAAAACAAATCTAGCTTTCCTATAGCAGGAATTTTTCATCTTTAATAGCAGGTATTTCACTGGGGCTCAAGCTCAGCCAGGAGGATGATATAGTTTAATGTTAATGTGGTCTCTTGTGGTGTTTGAGAAACCACATCTAGTTGCTAAGGGCTTAATAAAAATGAATTCTGGCATGTTTCTGAAGTTGTTTTGTAAGTTCTACAAGAATATTTATAATATAAGCTTTATCATCTATAGAAAACAAATGTTTGTTTTTAATTAACCTGAATTAGATTGAGATCAACTATTATTCTCCTTTAATATGAAAAATTGCCTACTTTCTGCTTGAAGACTTTCCTTAAAAACACCATTTAAGCAAAATAGATAAACCCTTAGCCAAACCTAACAGAAAGAGAGAAATACATTAATACAATCAGGAATGAAAAAGAGAAGCTCACAACAAACACTGCTAAAGTCTAGAAGACTGTTAGTAAAATACTGAAGGAAGAGATAGATTTATTGCTATATACAAGTTATAAAAAGCAAATGAAGTCAAAAATTGTAATTCAGGAACAATGAAATTAAGACAGTATAAACAAACAAATAAACAAACACCAAAATCTGATGGAGTCACTGCTCAGCTCTGCAAGAACTTCACAGATACATAAGGTTAATACTTCTCAAATTCTTTAATGAAACTGAAAGGGAAGGAATGCTCCCAAACTCATTTTTGGAAGCTAGCGTCACTCTGATTCTGAAACTATCAAACCAACTGAAAAAAGAAAACGACAGGCTAACCTCCTTAATGAGCATAGATATGAAAATTCTCAGAATACTTTAGCAAACAGAATGCAACAAACCATCAAAAGGACCATACATCATAATCAAGTAGGTTTTATTGATGCAAAGATGGTTCAATATATGCAAATGGGTAAATATGATATGCCACTTATAAGAAAGGACAAATGTCATATGATCATATAAACAGATGCGAAAATGTTACAACAAAATCCAACACCCATTCATGATGAAAAGTAGGTATAGAAGAATCGTACCTCAATCTGTTATTTATTACAAACCAACAGTTGATATCATATTAAATGGGAAGAAGCTTTCCCTCTTAAATCAGGAACAAGACAAAGATGTCTACTATGACTTCTCTTGTTCAATATAGTACTTAAAACATTAGTGAGTGAAACATTTCACACAAGAGAAAGAGATAAACAGAATAATTATACATAAAGAAGAAATCAAATTATCATTATTATTTGCAGATGACATGATCCCTTGTAGAGAAGACCCTAAAAGTTCTACCAAAAGGCTTCTAGGGTTAATCAAATTCAGCAATGGAGCAGACTACAAAGCAACATAAGAAAATTAACAGCATTTCCGGACATCAGTATTGCAATCACAGAAAAATAAATTAGGCAAACAGTAGCTCTTCAGCACATAGTGTTGAGAAAACCAGCTACATGTATTCAGAAGACTGGATTTAGAGTTATATCTCTCACTATGTGCTGAACTAAGATAAAAATGGATCAAAATAAGAATATTAAAATAGAAACACTTAACCTTCATGAAAATAAAATAGATGAAACTCCTGAAGATATGGGCAAGGACTTCCTGAGTTCAATCCTTAGTGCACACATGCGCGTGCACACACACACACAATTGCCATTCTTGAAACAGAGAAAAACACTAAATGGTACATTTGAATTTCACTAAGAAATCAATGTCTTTGGGATATTTTGCCGTTTATTGATTTATTTTCTCTAAGTCAGCTATTTGTTGTTCTGGGCTTTATGGGTATGATTCTAGTGCCAGTTTATAGGAGGCAGGTTTTCATGGAGAGAATATAGGAAGTACGTAGATTCAGTTCGAAGAGTACCGATGAATTGAAGCTTGAGAGTTGGATTCTTTTTTATAGTGTATGTGACCAGGAAAGGTTTTCAAGTTTTATCTGACTAAATAAAATGGACATTTCTTACTTATGTTCTTTAAAAGATAGGACTTTAGTTCTGGGGATGTAATATTCTTGTGTAGAGATGTTAGTGGACGGCCTTCTTTACATAACTCATTTTTCCTTTATAAAACCATTAATACCACGCAATATAAATGGCAATAGGAGAGGGGAAGTGTGCAACCTAACTCAATTAAAATAGGGGGAGGTTAATATGGAGGTTAGTGAGCTGTCCATCCAGTGCCACCAACAAAGGCTTTCTGTGATTCTCTAGTCCTGTCCACTTCAATGGGATTCTTAATTTTTTATTAGATATGTTGTGTCCCGTGGTATTCTTGCTTGTATTTTCTTTCCTACCTCCCCAACATCTACACACTAATCCAGGAACAATTAAAGTACTACACACACTCTACTATAGTAAAGAATTATGTTTCCAAGTTTTTAATTACCTTCATGTATACTGACTCTCCTAGAGAGTTAAAGTCACAGGGAGACCCATGGCCTGGAGGACCTCCAAATTATCTATGATTAAAAGACAATCATCCTTCATGACCTCTCCATTTCAGCTTCTTGAGTTAGTTGAGTGTCTAACTCAAGTGCTAACTAGAGAAGTAGATTTAATGCAAGATGTACCAGGAGATGAAATTTTACAAGCATAGCCTACAATGACTGCCCACAGTCAGGTGTGGAAGAGTGCAAGAGGTCTTGTCTATGTCCTGGAGATCCAAAAGATCTAGTCAAATGCCTGGAGCTCAGGATAGTGTCCTATATCTGGAGGCAGAAAGGTCTGTGTTAGAAGGCTGAAGAGTTTATGCAGAGGCTGAAAAGTCTGCAGTAGCAGCCAGAAGATAGCATCCGAGGTGAAGGTAAGGACTAGAGCCCCACTGAAGCAACAGAAATGAGCCTTCCTTTGTTTCCCCTTTAACAGTAAGATGGCTATGTCTGGAGATATGGGGAAATTTCCTCCTTTGTGAAAAATAATTGGAATTATTCTGCTTATACTAATAACTTATTATGATCCACAGATAGTTTTTTTTTAATTAAAGGTTATATCTCCTTTATTACAAACTTCTGTAGGGAAAGGCCAGCTTTAATATTTAATAGTCTTCTCATAATTAACGAAGTACCTTAAAATAATAACTGAAAAAATTATTTGCTGCCTTTTGACCTGTATTGATTTATTTACTCAGATCTGTTTGAAGATACCTGTTTACCCAACTAGGGTTATGGGTTGCCCCAGATTGGTTAAGTGCTGTGGATGAGCTGGACATTGTTACAGAAGTCCTGGTTGGTATAGTGTTGATTAAAAGATATAACTACAAAACATGTGTCTCCTTTTAGTGGACTCCAAGAACTAATGGAATTTCTGATGTTTGCTATAAGAAGTTATATTTTAGCATTAGCTACCAC
>PVKA01032053.1:0-25692 GCA_004027165.1 Ctenomys sociabilis
TACTAAATTCAATCCCAGAAACAAACAAACAAACAAACTAATCTAATTACTTATGTTGAAAGAAATTACTCTAGGTTTGTGTTTCCTTAGCAAAGACCTTTAGATGAACTAAATCAAATTAATTTTATTTCATTTTTTAAAATAAATTTGAGATACAGATTTTGCCACTTTAGGAATTTGCTTATACTGAAATAACTCCAATTTCAGAATATTACAATAAATACACAAGAATATTTAAGAGTGAAAGTAATTTTTTAAGATTTAGATATTAATTTCCAGATGTTAATGTTTCAATAAAATTGTTTAGTTTTGAGGACACATACAAGAAGAATTGGATTGAAATTCCTCAGGCCTATAACTGCCTCTGAAACAGTCTTAGGAGAATCTCAATATTTTAGAGGACTTATTAGCCTTTAAAAATGATGAATGAAATATTATTTATACTATATAGAATAATCATGGAAGAACATTTGACTCTCAAATCTCAGCACTTAACTCATAAAGATAATTCTATATTATCAAAGGGCAGAAAACTCCTTTAAAGTCAAGGACACTACGCTGTGTGAGTCCAACAGAGTAAAATGAGATTGCCCATCTCATATTTATTCCTTGGAGTATATGAAAAAGTGTTGGAATATACCTGTTCTATTTAGATCCCATCCAAATACATTCATAAAATAAAAAAGGTATTTGTGGGGGATTAAGTGAGCTGCCCATACATAGAGGTCAAACATTCCAGTGCTTATTGAATTGGAGTTCCACGCTTCCAAGAAAAATATTCCCCTTGCTTGGTAAAAAGAACTCTTATCAAGGCAGTAGTATAAAAATATCATAGTAAAACCAGTACCATCAGTACAGGAGGACTGTGCGGTGATCTGGCCAAAGTACCTGCAGGAAGGTAGTGCCTGATTTCTCCAACTTTATTAAGTAAATGTGTCCTAAGAGGAGAAAAGTAGAAATGCAGCAACAGCAAGAAAGCGGGGGCTAAATCTCAACTGACAGTGGGGGTCAATAGAAACTGCTTTAAAATTGGTAGAAGTAATCTTTTATTCTAACAAAATATTGTATTTCATCATGTCAAATGGATGGAATTACCATAAGATCCTTAGAACATCTAAATAGTCCATTTGATTAGGAATAGATTTTTTGTTTGTGAACCTTAAGTGCTTTATCTGACTGAAATTTAGGGGAGACAAAACCACAATCATTTTGCTACTTATTCCAATTCTACTGCAAACTGTAGTATGGATATGTTATTTTATGAAGGCAGTATATCTCATTACCTTGAGTTGCAAAAGTGTGGTGAAGAAAATGTTAAACTCATGCAAACTCAGAAGTATCTTGCTACAATGCAATAAAAATAATTGAGATTCTGCAGCCTTTTTCAATTCCATAGTTTCTTTGAATGAGATTGACATAGGGAAAAAATGAAACGCCTAACCTGAAAAGTACCTGGGATGAAGTAGTGTTCTCTAATACTGAAAAATGAATTTTCAGAACAGAGGTTATGAGCAGAATATATTTATTGGGGGAAAGAAAGATTCTGTCTGAAAGAGGGACAGAAGGGGTTCTGCATGGGTGGTCCCCAGAAAGCTGTCTCTTCCAGGGACCTTTAAAGAGGAAAACCATGCATTGGGATGGGTCTAAGGTGGGAGACAACATGGGAACATGAGATGAGACAAAGCTATGGTCATCCAATGAGATTGCTAGCATCATTGCTCAGGCAAAATTGATTAAAACTAGCACCAAGTTTGAGGAAACAAGTCACGTAGCAAGCAGGCATGAATATGGCACAGGGTCTCTTCCTTTTCGGGGTTTCATTAGTGATTTATTTGGGCTCTTTCAAGGTGATTGATATCTATGTAGAATATCAATCTTTGGTGTGCATTCCTAGAGAAATACATGGCTACATTTGTTTCCTCTTTTGTCCTGAGGTCTGACCCACAGCAGGGAGTGTCTGTCTCTTCCAAAGTTACAAAGTCACCTTGTCTTCCATATTGTCTCTTTGAGGGCCTAGGCCCTGTCTCACTGTCTATAATATTTCTATCTAATTCAGCTTCCTACAACATTCCCCCCTCTGAAAAAATAAACCAAACTGCTATGAGGGAACTATGGGTGATGACCACTCTGGATTCTTCAGGCTTAAAGGGGTCGTAGTTGTGTAGCAGCAGTCAAAGATACTCTCTAGAGGTTCTACCTAAAAGTCTTCAGTAGATGCCAGGCATTTTTATCTTGGCAGAACAGCTTTAAGTCTGGAGCAGACAAAGCCAAAGAAACAAACATGTATAGGCCAAATAATAACATCAGCAGGATAATTATAAATATAGTCAAAATGAATTTTACCAAGGAGACAGTAATGACTTCCCATAAAAATGATAAAGACAGGGTCCAGGGGACTTCAGTATTTTACATTAGCCTTGATTTCATATATTTTGAACAGCTATTGAGACAGAAGTATATGGAATGCAATAATCTTTTAAAATTTGTAATTATAAAAAACACCAGTTAGAACTTTTGTAGGTCTATTAGAGATCTCCCAAATGTGAGGTTTAATCCTTGTTTTTAATCTTGCAAGGCCATTGAGTATTATCTCAAATAAATTGGTCCACTCTTATTACTGGGGACACATGAACTATAGGACTTATGAAAAACACTGAGTACTTTCTAGTTTGCAAGTGAGGCCACTGGCTGGGTAACTACAGGTACATCTATATGAACATCTATTAAAAGTTTAACAAGCTTTTCCTTATATTGGCAGTTAACATGGGTTCCCTTGAGCTAAGAGGCAAACATCTATGATCTTATCAATCTGTATTTCTACTATGAAACACTTTCTGAGCAATTTTTATCAACTGAGGCCAATTTATTCCTGCAAACCCCTCTAACTTCTGCACTTATGTCAGATACCTGGGGCCCACTGAGCATTTTAGTTTTAAGACCTGCAGGTAGCCCTGCTCGAGGAATGTGAGAGCAACTTCTCTTGTAATAGGGCAGGAAACCTCGAGAAGGCTCAGCTCACCTGGGCTGTATGAGGCGGACAGTTAGGTAAGGCCTTAATATTTGTCTCTACAGACAAAATATGGTAGATCCCAGTAAAAGGAATCTTAATCTAGCATATTTATTGTAGATTTTACCTACATGATTGCCTAGATTTTGGTATTTTCTTGGAAAGAACAAATTTTTTCTGTGGGATTAGAACATATATAATCAAAGCATAAGCATTTTAGCTAACATGTAAGTTTATAAACCTTTTGAGGCATAGCAATTGTAACCCACTGGTTTTTAGATCCCTTTATTTATGGAGTTCAACAGTGTGCTATAAGTCCCTCTAGCTTTAGTTAAGAGAGGTCACACCTGTAATTAACTATCATCATGAAATACCTAAATTACATCAGAAATGAACTAGGCTAACTTACCATGAAATACACAGCATTCAGATTAAACCAATGTCCCATCCAGTATTTTAGATATGGCCCCACTGAAAGCAAAAGACACTGCTGAGGGTTTTCTCCTTTTAATACTGTGGTTTTGAGTTTTATGTCACAAAAAAGTCTGTTTCTATTGAGGCAGATATAACAAGAAGGAAGATCAGGGTTGGAGAAAGACAAAGAGACCTGTGCCAATGTCCAGCAATAGGCTGTTTTTTTTTTTTTTTTTTTTTCTATATATAGTCATGATTACTTAGGGCTCTTCTGTGGAGTTGACAGGTAAAGAAAACAGTCCAGGAAGAGGCAGGAGATAGGCCTAGCACCCTTTAATCCTAATGGACCACCTGGGAAGCTGAGTCTGAGCTTTGGGGCCTTCACCTCAGAATGAAGTCTCACTTTTAGTTGTTGCTTTGGCAGTCAGGGCATGGCTTGTGGACCTCTTAAGGCAGTCTCTCTTAGGCTGGCCTGGCTTTTGACAACAACAGCTGGTGAACCTCATCAGCAATGAATCTCATTGTTCTTGAGCTCATCTTGGAGCCAAGAGAATCAGACATAGGGTCTGTTTTGAGGCCACAACAAAGGCAGCCATTTTTTTTAACCCCTTTGTTTTCTCCAAGTTTGGATTATAGGACACTGAAGAAGCAATTTTTACTACAGTATTAAGTTACCCAGAGCAAAAGCTATCTTTTGTAGCTCTTTTTTAATATCTGGAGCTGACTGAGGAATGAATTTATCTGTAAGAGTCATCTGCCCCTTTATTGAATTAGCATCTCAGGCAGTATGTCTTGCCAGTTCTTCTATTAAACATTCTAAGAAATCAGAGGGGTGTTCATTTTGCTCCTGGTAAATAGCTAAACTAAAATAACTAGAAGTCTTGTGTGTTTTTTTTTTCAGAACCAGGGATTGAATTCAGACTCTTGTGTTTTCCAGGAAAACACTTATTGTACTGAGCCATCTTCCCGGCCCCTTAGTTTTAAACCTTCAAGAATACATAGTAGAAAATGTGTTTTTTAGTCTCCTGTCTGGCTATGAGATCAGCAGAGGTTTGATTATTCAGACTCCAGTGGGAACAGGTAATTTCAATGGCTGTCTATATTTTGGCTGTTTAAAATTAACAATGGCAGCTTATGATGTTGCCTTACTTTCATTAGAAGTCAAAGTTTGATTTAAGAGTAACATTATATCTTTCCAATCTAGTTTGTAAGCCTAAGTAAGTCCTCTAAAGACATCAATGAACTTGTCAGGGTCATATAAAGATTTTTTAAATTCTGACTTACTGGTTTTAGGTCACAGAGAAAAAGGAACGTGAACTCTGGTAAAGGATATTGTTCCTGGGGAGCTTGCCTAAACTTAGTTAGAGATGGGTCTAGCCTTGTAGAGGCATTGCATTGCAGCTGTTCTAGAAGTGCATCCTCTAGACTAGAAAAACAAATAGGGGAAAGGATTTGGCCCTGTGACTGGAAGGATTTGGCCTCCTACATTGAGCCAAGTCTTACTTTCAGTAATGGTGGGTAAAGCTGTGATTAACACTGCCTTGTCCTTAGGCACCAAAGGTTAGGGAAGAAGCAGTTTTAGGCTCTGGGATAGTGAATGCCTCAGGCATCATAACTGGCTGGTTCTCTTAGCTCACATCTGCATTTCAAAACCAGATAACAATGACTTTTTAATGCAAACTAAGTCTGAACATAACATATGTTACCATTTTCCTTCTTTTTATAACATCTTCTTAGTTTTAAAATAACATCATAATTGATACTTCCCTCTGCACTCCATTTTGGCTTTATGAGGGATATGTAAGCCATGCATATGCACAGAAAAATAAATGGCTCTTTTTTAGCATGTCAGAATCAAAAGTCTTCTGGTACCTAATGAAGCACTCTGAAGAAGTAAGAAACTTTGTAAGGTAGCCTGGAATTCAATAGTAAGTACCTTTCTGGGTGTCCCTACCTTCTTTCTAATTAATTCCCCCACCCAGGTGATCCTTGAGTAGCCCTCTCCAGAGGTCGTCTCTTCTGTTTGAGAGAGTAGCTTCTTTTCTGTTGGAGAGAAGGGAGACAAGATCCCACCAGCCTATCCATCCTTGAACTGGTGCATGATTCCTATCTTCTGAAATATCTCACAAAGCCTTCGCTTACTCTTATTATATATTTGTAAGTGTAAGTTACAGTTGTTCTGGTCACAGGAATGTCTAAAGAAGGAAGTATAACTGTTGTATATAAAGGTCAGTTGGAAGTGAGCACATTTTAGGCTACAAAGGTCTCTTGCAGAGATAGAACAATTGAATGGAGGGATTTAGCCCCTGCACTGAGCCAAGTCTCCAGACACTTGTGTTTTCCATCTAATAGCCTAGGTAAACATTTTTAGCAACTGGAAAAGCTTTAAATTTGAAGCTCACAGGTGAAACTTATATTTTTCATCTAGTGATCACATTTCATATGTTGATAAAAACACTTTACTAATTTTCAGTTTTTCTTTTTTTTTTGTACACAGGGTCTCACTATGCAGCCCACATTCACAGTGATCCTCCTGCCTCCCTAGGGCTGGGATTACAGGTGCGCTCCACCGCGCCCGGATTCCATCGCTGGCTCAGCACACCCGAAGGCGGGGCCGGCGCAACAAGCAGAAGCAGGGATCGAACCCTGGCTGCTGCGCTTACCTAAGCAAGCACTTAGTCCACTGAGCTATACCGCCGGCCCCTACACTTTAAAGTTGACAAAAATCTCTTACTCTTTGTGTAAGGCTCAGATGTATGTAAATCATTAGTCCACTGAGCTATACCACCGGCCCCTACACTTTAACTTTAAAGTTGACAAAAATCTCTTACTCTTTGTGTAAGGCTCAGATGTAAATCATTTCCCTGATAGCTACCGTAGAATGTAAACTATTGCAAGTTGTCACAGCCTAATTTCTGAATAAAGTGGCTCTACTGAAAACCATAGGGAGAACTTCTAGTTCTAGTTTGCTAGTTCTAACAAAGGAAGACAAAAAAAAAAAAAAAAAAAATAGATAAGTGGAGATCTTTCAGTGATCAGGAGTCAGTTTCCACCAAGCACCTTTAGGTATTCACCAGAGAGTAGCCCTGGCCAAGAACCCTAAGGGGTACTAAGTTTTGTGGCCCACACAACCAGAGATGAGTCCCCAGAAGGGAATCCAGATACCTCTCTGGTCAACATTCCATCAGCCAAAGCTTCAATGGGGATTCATTAAAGAATGGCTGGGGAAACCTGTCCTCTGCTTCAAAGAGTGGCAGCTGCTCTAGGAGCATTTACTAGCTGGCAGAGTAACCACTGTTTGTTCAGGTTTATAAGAGCCTGAAAAAGATTACCTAGCACTTTACAGTAAAGGTTTGAAAGTCTACAATGTATCTCTTATGCACCTAAATGATAACTAGACCTAGGAGAAAATGTAGGAGATCCTCCCTCACACTATATTTGTTTTGGTCCCATAAGTATGCTATTTCTGGTGTCACCCAGAAGTCACTTCTCTACATTGTATCTCAGGTTTAGCCTCCCAAAAGAGACCTGCCCAGAACACTAAGCTGAAACATGTCTCTTATATATGTCCTCTGGCATGGGCATAATTCCTCTTTGTCTCCTGTAATCCAGAAACATGGTATGTGTCCTTTTTATAAAATGACTTCCCTGTCTTTGACATTAACAAATGCTCATTTTCTAAAGGCTTCACTTGGTTAGAACAGTCTAGAGTTTTCCTAATTTTACCTGCCTCTAAAAAGGAAAGTACAAAGAGGTAGAAAAATTATGAGTAAGGTGAAAGAAAGGAACCTGAAACACAGTAGGCCTGACATTTCCTCTAGCATGTAGAGGGGGATCAGAGCCAGTCTGTCCCAGTGAATTGTCCTCCAAGTCTTTAAGAACAGTAACCAACCTAATGTCATTTAGTTGGCAAAAGGAGTCCGATGTTTCATAAATAGGCATGTATATTTTCTAATCTGAGCTAGATTTGATAGTGCCATTTTGCCAAAGTTTACATAAAATCCACTAGGAGGCTTTCCAATTTTATTCTCTCTCATGCTATTGTCTAAAGTTTGTTCAAATGCAAAATGCACAATTACAAAACAGTCATAAAATGTCCCCTTAGAAAAATATCATAACCTTAAAACATTTTCATGTTTTAGCTTAGATTTACCAACATTTGACCAATATTTTAACAAAACTATAAGAGACAAAGAGTAAGCAATTGTAAACAATTTTGCCCAAACTATGAGACAAAACTTTATGAGGCAAAACATGAACAAGTATGAGAAATAGGCAAAGATGTATCAACATTTGAAGCATAAAAATTTGTTACCTAAGCAAAATTCCAATCCAGAATCTATGAAAGAAAAGCAAACTCATATCTCAGTCCAGTGAACTTGGTGGGACCTTCAAATGACACAGAAACCTCCAAATAATATAGGAGAAAATGAAACTTCCAACCGGAAAGGTACTTAGGATGAGTTCATGATCTCTAAAACCAAATAATGAATTTTAGTAACAAATGAAGGTTATGAACAGAATATATTTATCGGAGGATAGAAAGCTTCTGCCTGAAAGAGGAACAGAAGGGGGACCTGAGTGCCAGTCTCAAAAAGCTGTCCATTCCAGGGACCTTTAAAGAGGAAAACCATGATGAAGTGGTTCTAAGGTGCTGGATAACATGTGAACATGCGATGGGGCAAAGCTATGGTCAGCCAATGAGATTACAAGCACCATTGCTCAGGTAAATTGATTAAAACCAGTAAAAATGAGGAAACAAGTCATGTAGAAAGCAGGCACGAATATGGAACAGGGTCTTTTCCCATTGGGGGCTGCCTTAGTGATTTCTATGGGTTCTTTCAAGGTGATTGTTATCTATTTAGAACATCAATCCCTGGTGCACATTCCTAGAGAAATATATAGCTACATTTGTTTCCTCTTCTGTCTTGAGGTCTAGGACATAGCAGGAAAGGAATGTCTTTCTCTTCCAAGTTGCAAAGTCATCTTGTCTTCCATATCGTCTCTTTGAGGGCCTAGTCCTGTCTGACTACCTATAATATTTTTATGTGTAAACTATTCAATACCATAGTGTCTATCTCCCCCTCTATATATATGGTACTCTTCTAATACCTCCGGAAACATTATTTTTAACTCCTAAACTATACCAAAATTGGTTTGCTAATTTATTTAGTAAATACAATCCTTAATTTTTACTTCCTAAGAGCTTTGGAAATAGTATCTTTACTCTTATAAACAATGGTACAGGGTAGAGACTATTATTACTATCATTTTTTTCAATGAGACAGAAAGATCAAGTTGGCTTTTCATTCTAGTAAGTGGGAAAGCCTTCTGATACTGGAATTCATGCTCTTAACCACAAATTTATGCTATGAAAATTACCTCTACATTATCTATGAAGAAAATATGAGCTAACACTTAATTAATAGGTGATTATGATGTAATATGCTCACTGATAATTACCAAAGAACAAGAATTCAATGGACTTTGAAAGAACTGAATGTTCTAGTATACTTGTAGATTTCTAGGTTAGTCTTCATGATCCTGGAAATTTCCCAGATACTTTCCAGGGTCAGAAAGCTCAAAGCTATTTCCTTTTAATGTTGAAAGTTTGCTTGCCATTTTCAGTCATTTCTTACAAATAGAGAGTTGAAATTCCCACAGCCTATATGACAGGTAACATTGCAGCAAAATGAATACAAAAGAAGATATCAGAATACAGTTTCTATTAAACCACATATTGTGATATTTGCAAAAATATGCAATAAAATGACACTACCATAATAAGTTTTTTGTTTCACTTTGTCTTAAGGAACGAAATTTTTCCACAAAAAATATATTATTTGTGTTCACATCTAGTAAGTTTGTTATTTCTAAATTAATTTAAAAATACATGTTTAAAATTTAAATTCCTTATATGTGAAATCTGAGAAACTGCAACCCATGTGATCAAAAGTTTACTGAGATTCTGAAGAATTTTTGTAGCACAAAAAGGAGTCCTAAGATATAAAGTTTACAAATTATTGCTCTTTGAAAGTTTTATCCATAACCTGCCCAAAGAGATGGTTAGAAATAAGATGAAGTATTGTATCTTATATTATCCAATTAACTAATTTGAATTTTAAGTCAGTTTCATCCATTCAAAATGCTGCAGTTACTTATGATTTTTCTAGTTAATTTTCAAATCCAATTTTCTAAAACAATATAAGGTTAGATTTTATGCTTTTCACTTTCATCATGGCATTTGATTACCTACTTTCAATAAAGTACTTCTGTTTTTTAAAGTAAAGAGTGGTTGGAAGCAATGACCTGATTTTCAGTTCTTTATGTTCTAATTGTGAAATTTCTTTTCTTTTGAATGGAATCAGAGGATGTGCAAAGAGTGAGGACTGAGGGCAAATGCAATTTAGATTAATTCAGTGTAAGGCAGGCAAAAAGAAAAGCTCCCGTGGACATTTGTATAGAGATACTCCCAGAGAAGTAGAGCTGAGCTTCACAGACACACTCTTCTGCAGCTAGAGGCTCATGAGTAATCACCATAAATGTGGAAAATTAAACTGTGAATGTAGGGAAAAATAAAATAAAATACGTAAAAACTGAAAGCAAGACCAGAGCAGGGACAGAGTGATAGGAAACCATTAGATTTGATTGCAATAGAAGAGGCATACTTGAAGAAAGTAAGAATTTATGATATGTAATAGTAGTATCACAATTAGAAAGGAGCACATATTTCAAAGAGGAATAGTATACTGAAGTCAAATGCAAAGAGCTCCAGAGGATGACATGAGCAAGGCAGCTGTCGCTGTTACTCTTCTCTCATTGCTGGGACAAACACTTGACACCCAAAATAAAGGAAGGAAAGATTTATTTAGCTTATAGTCAGTGCAGGTTTCATTCCATACTCAGCTGGCTCCAAGGCAGAGTGTCACATGGCAGAGAGCAACTTTTCGTGGCAGAGGCAAAGAGTAAGAGAAAATGAGAAGAGTAGCTGCAACAATGGCAAAAGAGAGCAAGTTTATCTCCCTTCTGTTGCATTCAGGTTGTCTGCCGCAGGATAGATATAGTAATCACAGCCATAATCCCAGTAGCATTCACACTCATAATCCCAGTAGGTTATAAATTAATCCCAAACTCTAGAAGTCTGCCCCTTGACCGCATGAGGCTTTGGAGAGGGGACAACTAGACACAAACCATAGCAAAAGCTGAATAGCATTTATCCATCTACAGTTACCATAAAAGAGAAATACAACTGACAACTGTCCATAGGTTAAAAATCTCCATGAATATACCTAATTCAAGAGTGAGGCTCAGGTCACCTCATTGACTGCAGAACTGAAAAACAGGGCTGGAGAGATAACTGAGTGATCTAAGCGCATCTCTGGCAAGCACAAGGACCTGGGTTCTCTGTAACCACATTCCACTGGGACCCTCACTGTGCCAGCCACCAAAACCACTGATAATGGTGCACCTTGTAATCCCAGTACTGGGGAGCCTGAGACAGGAGGATTATTACAGTCTGAGCTGTGCAGTGAGACCTTGTACCAAACGATAAATAAATAAAAAAGACTAAAATAAAAAGAACTGAGAAACATTATGTTTGAAGTATAAGAGGAGGGGTTGCCTCTGGCTATGGCAACCCAAGCTAGCACAGAACCACACATGGAGGGTTCACCTAACTCCACAGTAAACTGTAGGCAGATTTGCAGTTTTTGCACCACTCTTCAGCCTTTCACAAGAAGTTCACTCCTATCTTATTCCATAGGACAGAATGGGAATATACCCAGGTTAGACCACTTGAAGATAGTTTAGGACAGAGAATGTGGGTATGGCTCAAAATGAAATCAACTCAGATATTACTGCCAACAGTTCATACCAAACAGACTAACTGGAAATGCAATATTTCCAGTGTGGACATCAGTGTGCTAAATCCCTTGCTTGCTTCCCATAACAGATCTTGCATTTCTGTTGAGCCTTCCCTGGACTGACAGCCTTCCACAGCTGAGATATTGCCTACAGGAGAACCATCCAGCCCTGCATAACCCCTCTGCTGAGCAGCAACTCAGCCCATATTTGACACTCTGCTTAAGAGTGGGCAAGATGGCATGCACCTGTACTCCCAGCTCTTGGGAGGCTGGAAACAGGCAGATTATTCCAAGTCTGATCTAGTAGTGAGACCCTGAACACCCTGTAGACCCTTCCCCACCAACAAAAATAAGTAAAACAGACAAACACAAAAAGAAAACCCACACAGATGGAGCATAGTTCTAGCCTTGCCTTCCTTGGGACAGACAACAACCTTTGAGCAATCTTAGACCTCAATAATTACCTTTTCAACTTATAGATCTGTAGTATCACCCAACAAAAGAAGAAACCTGAGACATCCTTAAATAACCAGCGAACACATTCAGTGCGGATGATCTTAGAGCAGCCATGTGGCTAGTAAGCTCGTCAAACCAGGAAGAACAACCATCAGTGAAGTCAGCCCTGCAAGCATGTGAAGAATGTAGAAAACTCAGTGCCTGCCCTTCCAGGTCTGCTATATGCTGGCCTAATCATAATCTGAGATTAGAGTATATATTAATATTTGATAAACACTAAAGAGTGCCTGAAATTTCCAGAAGATGTGCCTGCCTTTTCAAATGTGCACTCATAAATGTGAGGAAACAGGATTATGAAAAAATCTGACAATTATGACATCATCAAAAATAAAATAAAAATTAAAAATGATAAAGCCTCTGTGGGCCCAGAGAAAATGAACAATCTTTGAATCACTGGCAAAAATTCAGAAATATCTTTTCAACTAAGTTCAAAAAGCTCCAAAAGATGGTTGAAAGTTAATTAAAATTTAGAAAACAACTTATGAGCATGAAAAGCCAAAAAACAGAAACAACTAAGAAATAGAAATCCTAGATACAAAGAATATAACAAACTGAAAATAAGAGTCAGTGAGCCTAGAGATAAGACATTCCAGTGTTCTGTTCAGAAGATGAAAAAGAAAAGAGAATGAGAAGAATGAAAACCTAAGGTGGCCATGGCACATAATCAAGTACACTGGTGTGTGCATAATAGCAATTAAAGAAGCTAAAGGAAAGATTCTAGCAACCATGTTAAATCTGCTGACAATTTCCCAAATCTAAAGAAAGACAGAAACACCTATTGCAGCCATGCCTTGAATGGGATGATAAATTCCAGATGCCAAACCTACAACCAAGAAAACTTTGCCTGATAAAACTGCTACTTCAAAATGAGGCTATGAAGTGTAAAACACTATCCTAATTTTTGTAGTTATCATTAAAGGAAAATCTTTAAATTGAAACAAAGGGAGCTAGGTAATAAAAATAAAAGAAAGTAAAAATTTTAGTTATATTAGCAATATGTAGTCATCAGAATCCTCTGACAAAGTAAGGGTTGTATTCTATGTATCATCTTAATTGCTAAGATGATAGTGGTGTGTGTATAACACATATCATCTTAGCAATTACATATATAAAACTATTCATAAATGAACTGAGAGGAGATTAAGTAATTCTATAATAATAGGGGTCTTCAATCACCTACTTTCAACAGTTGGAAGAATCATTCACTAGAAAGTAAATAAAGAAATTTTGGGCTTGAATTACATTTTCTATCAAATGGACCCAACAGACATTTTTGGAACGTTCCACCCAGCAGCAGTAGGTTACGTATTCCTTTCACCTGTACATGCAACTTTGCCCATATTGGATGATATGCTAGGGTTCAAAATAAGTCATACAAATTTAAGAAGTCTAAAATAATATTAGTTATCTTTCGATGAGAAATTAATAACAGGAAGAATTTTGGAAAGTTCACAAATACATGCAAATGAAACAATATGCTCCCAAACAACTAAGGAGTCAAGGTGGAGAAATTAGAAGGGAAGAGAGAGGAAACTTTAAAATATTTTGATATTAACAAAAAAAATCTAACAAGTCAAAACTTACGGCATACATAAAAAACACTATTAAGAGAAAAGTCCCTAGCATATAGTCCTACATCAAAAATAATTATAATAATAATAACTCAAATGGAAATCATTACACCTTGCATCAGTGGGTTTTTCTATTTCTAATGTAAATATAAAATAAAAGATAACAAAGGTAGCTGCACTCACACTATTCAAAATAAACTTAAGTCAAAAATTATAAAAAGGGAGGAGTTAAGGTTCTTACATTAAAGGGGTCAATTCACAAAATGTCCATAATAATTGTTATACATACACCACTATCACTTACATATTTAACAATTAGTAAATGAACTGAGAGGAGAGTAACCCTATAACTAATACCTACAACTTAAGGGAATAAAGGCTTACTTTGTCTTATATTTTAAGGGGTTCAGTCCATGGTTACCTAAGTCTGAGGCAGATGCACTTTGGTGGAAGGGTGGCTTGGAGCAGAATTGTGTTGTTCATGACACCTGAGTAGCAGAGCAGGGGAACAGCAGAGAAGGGAAGACAAAAGTCAGAGATATGGTCTGGCAAGATAGTTCAGTGCATTAAGCACCCACTTTGGCAAGTGCAGGGACCAGGGTTTGATCCCATCCAGACACATCCACAAATGCAGTTACCGATCTACGTGGTGGTGCTCAGGTCAGTGCAATTCACACAACCAGTGTAGCCACCACATACCGTGAGAAACTAGAAAATTAAAAAATTAAATCTAAAGGTGAAAACAATCAAAAACAATAAAAATCTGTTTGTTTTGAAAAATAAGTAAGACTGATCAACCAGCATCTAGATTAACTAGAAAAAGAGCCAAGCCAATGAGTTCAGAGAGGAAAGAAAACGCATTGTGAGTGGCACCACAGAAAGACAAACTTGTATGAACAATTATATTCTGTTATCAAGGGATGGATAAATTCCTAGACAGATTCAATCTACCAAGATGAACACGCAAATAGAAAACTCAAACAGACCAAAACCAATTAAAGAGATTGAATCAGTGATAAAAACTGTCCCATCAAAGAAAATTTTAGGATTGTATACTCTATTTTTTTTCTTTGAACTGGAGATTGAACTCATGCCCTTGAACTTGCCAGGGAAGCACTTATTCTACTGAGCCATCTCCTTGGTTTTTTTCTTTTTTTTTTTTGGAGGAACCAGGGATTGAACTCAGGCCTTTGTGCTTGCCAGGGAAGCACTTATTCCACTGAGCCATCTCTCCTGCTCCTGCATGCTCTAATTTTAGAATCCACTAAAATTTAAGGAACTAATAACAATTCTTCCCAAATTTTTCCCAATAAATGGAAGCAGAGAAATACTATTCATTCCTGATGCAAGATCTACCAAAAGTTTAAGCAAAGACAATACAAGAAGAGAAAATTACAGGCCAATATTCCTAATGAACATAGATCCAAAACTCTGTATAAGATAATAGCAAACTGAATTTAATAATGTATTAAAAGTGTTTTTTCACTATGACCAAAGGAGATTTGTTCTTGGTTTTTAAGGATAAGTCATTCCATGTAAATCAATAAATGTGATACTCTCATGACAAATAATGGATAAAAATATATGATCTCTATAGTGGCATAAAATATGATGGTTTTAGACACTTTTCTATCCCTAGGAGAAAAAAAACCAAACACCTGAGACAAAAACGACGTTGATTTTTGGAAGAAGAATACATCCGTTCAGGTCATGCTACTTCCAAACGAGCTCTTTATAATCCACTTCCAAACAAGCACTACCTCTTAGCAAC
Organism: Ctenomys sociabilis; assembly: GCA_004027165.1. Lineage (NCBI taxonomy): Eukaryota > Metazoa > Chordata > Mammalia > Rodentia > Ctenomyidae > Ctenomys > Ctenomys sociabilis. The sequence continues at coordinate 15,142 of PVKA01032053.1, forward strand.
ACATTTATCTACTCATAATGAGCAAATCCACTCTTGAATGTAATACCCTCCGCAATCCAGTCACCTTCCAGGTACAACATTGTCGGAGGAAAATTTTAGACCTAAACGATAATATACTGTCCCTGGGCCCAAAGACTCATGTTCTTCTTATTATGTGAAATTACACATTTAGCCCATTTACAAACGTCACCAATATCTTAAAAGTCCCAACATAGCTGAGAAGTGCAAGTCCAAATTTCTGTGAAATTTAAGGCTAACTTTTAGCTATAACCTCCTATAAATGTAAAGAAGAAGGTTAAATACTTCTACTGTCCAATGGTACAGGGTAAAAAAGTCTCACTCCAAAAGGGAGGAAAAGAACAATGTGGAAGAACGTGGCCAAAGCAAAATGACAAGCAAGAAAGGCAAACTCTGAATTCTATAGCTCCATGAGCAGTGCCCACGGCAGGTTGTGGTGAGAGGTAAGTGTGAAGCACTATAGCAGGCTCAACAGTATGCAGTAGACTCTGTATGCTCTTTGTAGCCCCCATATGATCTTTCTATTGGAATGGCCCCACTGCTGTCTGGCATCTCCAATTTCTTGGAATTTCCAATGTAAATTGGCTTCACTCTCATGGTTTCACACACTGTCCTCTCTGAGGCATATGGCCCTGTCTCTTGGGCCATTCTCTGAGATCTGGATGGAAGCCTCATAATGTTACTACTCTCACAGACTACTTGCTTAAAACCCCAGCAACACCTGTATGAGTCAAAGTCTGCTGCCAGTTAGTGTAGTGACCTTGCTCCCTGGACAATAGGTATAGCAGGTGCTGAGTACTGTGAAATAATAGTGTCCTCCTTGGACACCAAATTCCTAGGGGGCCCTTCTTGAGCCAGCATCCCAGGGACTCTGTTCTCAAATGAACTCTTCATGTATTTATACCCTTGAGCATGTGAAATTTAGACTATGGCCAATGCCTGAGATGCCTTCTGGCCATCTTTCCTATTGTTCTTATGCAAATTTCTTGGGTTTCTGCTTAACACCAAACTTTTCAGAAATCATGCTTTCCTTAACGCCAAATTTGCAGGTAATTTCTTTCCTACAAACTTTATTTAAATTATTTAACTCTTTTCTCATGATTCTTAGTGTGTATCTGGCTTTTAAAAGCAAGCAATTGTTCTCATACCTCATCCTGGATCAGTCTACCTTGAAATCCTTTCTGCCATATTAATTGCTCCACTGTTCTTAATCTGAATGTTTTGAAATCTCCGGTTACAAAAAAGTAGGTAAATGCCTGCTAGACTATGATACATACTAACTGTAGTCTGCTCCCAGTGGAATCCCTATTCCTAACTTCTCATGAGCCTGATGTTTCCTGTCCACAGGCCTATCAGCTTTTTCATCTTTCAAATTTCAACCAGGAATACCTACTAAGCTCTGTTTACAGCAATCTCTGGTTTCTCTGGCCTGCTTCTCCAAATCCTTCCAAACTCCTCCTGCAGATGAGTTCCAATGGCTTCTGAACCATGTGTTCAAAATAGTCATGCAACAACCCCAATCTCAGAACCAGCTTTCTGTGCCAATAGCTCACAGATTTCAGAGGATTCAGTCCAGGGCATGCTGGCACCAAGGCAGGAATGCAACCACAAAATGGCACCGAAGAGGAAAGCTCCTCACTTCACTGAGGCAAGGAGAGAAAGTCTCACCATTCCAGATCTCTTCTACAATCAGACCCCACCTTGTACAGCACAGTTACCTAACTGAGCATATCACCCCCATATCCAATTACCTTCCAAACATGTCAGGCTTTGGGGTAAATGTTGTAGATCTAAACCATAACAAGGTTCAGTGAAATTCAACAGCCTTTCATATGAAAACAGGAACAGATTATGTATGTGAAAAAGTATCTCAATACGATAAAGATCATATATGATAAACTTTTAGCTGCCATTATTCTGAATAGTGTCTTAACACGATGGTATGCAGATAACCTTCTTTGCTAAGGCACCAACTGGTCTTTCTTTTCATTTATAGTTTTGTGTACTTCTGTTTGAGGGAGGTACTTTTCATTTTAATTTTTAAAATGTAATATATTTACATAAATATACATATATATACACATCAGGAAAATAACTTGCATAAATATTTTAATATTAAATTCATTAAGATTTCATAAGATTAGTATAAGTTACCTTTAGCTTCTACAATTATGACAGGTGCTCAAAGTGGAGGCCATTAGCTAACAGACATTTGTTAGTATGGTGAACTGCAGCAGTAAGTTGATTTTTGTGGAATATATATCTTTCAAAAGAAGGAAATTTTGCAAGAAATGACCAGATAGTGACCTTGGTGACATTATCTTATAGGAAACAGACTAGCATGTTTCCTATAAGACGTGTGGCATTACTTCTTTTGCATAAGGCATCACAGAGAGAATTTTCTATACTCAAATTGTGAAAGGGCAGTTGACAGGGACTAGATGGAGAACATGGGGGACTGTTGATCGGGGGCAAGACTGATAATATCAACAAGAGCAGAATAGGAACTTAGGGGAGAAGGAGGAGATGCAGGAAGGAAGAGGAAAGGGATTTAAAAAACCAAACAAGCTGTATTATGTACATATATCACTCCCCAAAATAATCATAAACCACATTGATGAAAACATGTCCTAGGGCCGGCCAAATAGTTCGGCGTATTATAGTGCCTGCTTAGGCAGACGCAGTGTCTGGGCTTTGATCCCCAGGCCTGGGTTGCCAGTCCTGCCCCAGGGGCATGCTGGGACAGCAACTGAGACTGCGCACAGTGGCGGGTGTCTGTAATCCCAGCACTTGGGAGGCTGAACGTGGGCGGATCACTATGAATCTGATCTACATAGTGAGACCCTGTAGACTTTATAAATCCTTACTAAAAATATTTTTTAAAAAAGAGAGATAGCTATTTAGAGGTAGCTAAATAGGAACTAGAAAACTGATATATAACTTTCTACTTATAATAATGAATAGCATGTTATACACCTAAGTGGTTAGATTTTATATTAAATGTTCTTATTTCCATATTTTTTAAGGAGCAACTTTTAAAACACAGCTTTTATGTATGGAAAGGCGTGTTATATCTGGGCTGTCTTGACAGCCTAAATTGTTTCTGGTTATTCATATCTGGGACTTTCTCACATTAAGAATTCAATTTAGCTTTATGAAAATGCGTTTCCGAATGTGCTCCTGGAGCTGGCTGTAGTCCTTTACACTGTATGACAAGGAAGACACCTTCCTGATCAGTACCACGAGCATCTTCCATTTGAAAACTGACAGTGTTTAAGATGCACAATATGTTTAATTTTCAAACACATATAATTCTCACATTATTTAGGAGGTGAGCTTCTACTTTTGAGTCTGCTTTCTCCCAATATTCAGTTATTTTCTGAAGATAATGCCAAATGTAAATCTTAATAAAACAAGTAGTACCTTTTTTTATTTTTAAGTTTTTAATTATTTATTATTTCTTTTTTTTTCTTACAGGGTCTTTCTACCCAGCTCAGACTTGTAGTGATTCTCCTGTCTCGGCCTCCCCAGAACTGGGATTACAGGCATGTGCTGGCATAGCATGCCCAGAATTCTGGGGTTGGCACAGCATGTGGTATCGGAGCTTGAACCTGGATTCTTGCTCTTGCCAGGCAGGTGCCTAGACTGCCAAGCTATCTCCCCAGCCCAGGTAATATATATCTTTAATAGTGTAATCAGCTTCTAATTATCTTAGTTGGATTTTAATTGTAATGTATATTCTCTGAACTAAGTATGTCTTCAAAAACAGGAAAATTTTCAGTTTGTTGTCTTGCAAAACGAGTACACCTGTGTTGCAATTAGGAGAAAGCCTTATATGTTAAGCTTGTAACTGCCACCACACCCAAGTTTCGTTTTGTTTTTATGTGAGTAAGCTAATATGAAATAACCTTTATTTGACCAATTTATAGGATTCATAAATCACTGTGTATCTCCTAGAAAAATAGCCAGATATATTTTTAAACTCTACAACTCAATTTAGCTGAAGCATATTGCTTTGTGAATGCTTCCAAAATCGAACACTGCTTTTGATTGCTGCTTTTTGAGTCTCATTATGACTCTAAAAGGTCAAAGAACAGCAGCTGGAGTAATACATTCAGCTGAAATACACACAATACAATCAAAAAATAGAAACCAGCCACACCTGTCAGGTGTATGCCTGGCTATTAGTTCACTCAGAGTTCTCTTTCTGTAGCTAACTCACTTGCCTGAATAATGGCATTTATTCTGCGTGGGTCTACCGTGCTGCTACTACTGGGGAAATATTTTAGAAAATCAATTGTTTGCCTCAGAAACTAATTTCTCAACTGAAGGTGATACTAGAGTCAACTTTTTTCCCCACAAAATGAAATCTCTATTCCCATAGATTTCTGCTTTCTTAAGAGCTAAGCGTTCTTCACGGAGTCTGATCTAACATATACTTTTAAAATTTCACAAGGTAAGGAGAGAATCCAAAAATTTTTGCACTTGGAAAGTCACACGTTAATGAGTGACATCACATTTTTGACAAAGAATACATTGTGAGTACAACTGACTAAAAACCCAGTTTTCCCAGAGGAATCTGAGCTGACTGGAAATTCAATTTGTTCAGTTACATTGCTTCTGCTAGGAATAAAGGTTTTATTTTTATGTGTTTTTCATGATATCCTACAGGTGAACCAGTGGGAGCTCTCCTATAAGTCAAGCTCACTATTTACCTTCCCTAATAGTATATTTAGAAGTATCTTGCTAAATTTTTACATTCTTTACTTAACTTTATTTTTTAAGCCATAATTATCTGAAAACTTCATAATAAAGTGAATTCTGAACATAGATTTTTGTTGCCATAGTTGATTACTATAGCAGGTAACATTACTATATGCCTCAGGATCAACCATACTACAGACACTGGTCTAGATGCTGATAATCTGTAGATAATCTGGCAATAGACATAGGTGCTAAAATGTTATTAGTGAGTTACACAATTAGAAATCTCTGCCTACATAGGATACCTTCAGTGTCTTCAAAAACTTGCAAATTATTTTCTCCAATCTAATTGCAAAAGTGCATTACCTTTTGAAGAAATTATTATGAATTATTTTCAATCTCAGGAGATGTGATTCACAAATCAAGTTAAAAACTAATCCAGTTCTATGTAAGATTTTATAAAGTTTGTGTTATGGATCGGCCTCCTCAGAAATCTTCAGAATCACCTTTGAGTGCTTATTTAAGTTTCTAAGATTCGCTCCATAGTTCCTGATTCTGAATATCAGTTTGAGGGCACAGACTCTGCATTTTAAACTACTTTACTAAGTGTTGAAGTACAGGAGCCATTTCCCAATTTAAAGAGGGATTTGAAAAAAAAGTCTTGAACTATAAAACTATCATAAACATTTAGACAAAAAGAATAGACTTAAGAGTCTAAAATCAACAGAAAGAAGAGATTTTAATATCTATATCTATTAGGAAAAAATAGACATAGTTATAAAAATTAATAAAAATACCAAAACAAAATGTGATTGTGAGGTTATACACACACACACAGCACCCATGCATGCGCATATAACTGGTGCGCGGGTGTGCCTTCCCCTGTACATGCGCTGCGGGCACCGCACATAGCGATGACTGCACTCTTGGCTCACTGGTACTGTTTTGTTTTGCAAAGACTAAAGAAAATAAAAAGTAAGCAGATGCAGTACACACTAGTGCCAGGGTTGCAGTGACGTGTATCTCTGTTCATGATCTTACCTACCCTATGTGTAACAAGGCACTATCTCAGTTCTAAAGTGCGCCTTGCTAAGGAAGATTGGTAAGTGTGTATGATGCATTACTGCACTGACTTAAATTAACTGGACAAAAGGAGAGGAGAGTATCCTCTTGAGGTGAGTGTGCACAGAAGCAAGTCAGAGCTGTGTTCCAGCCGGTTCTAAATGAGGGTCAGCAGTCGCATGTAACCATCTGAACGCTTCGTTTTGGCCACAGCCTTCTTAAGGTTCACATAAAACAATCCAACATTCAAGGCAATATCTTCTTCTTCTTTCTGTAAATATTTTTAATCTTTATGTTCTCAGATTCATTTTCTTCATTTTTACTTTATTGGTACAATTTTGATATACGTAGTAATAACATTCACCCTAGGGAATTTGTACCTGTACATGGGACATCTTGCTCCTTCTTTTCTTCTTCCTCCTACCTTTAGCCCCACCTCCCCTCTTTATTTACAAAAGCTTTGTTTGTGTTTTCTCCTTTCATTCATTTTCTGTTTGTTTTTTCTTTCCTCCCCCAATCATGCTGACCATCTTTTGAACTAGTTATAAGGAAAAAAATTACATCAAGGACAGCAAACTGTAATGGTTGAATACCTCTCATCTTGGTTTTCTAAGTGTGTACCTTTTCTAATTATCAATTATTATACATTATTTAAAATAAATTAAAACAAAAAGACAAGGAAAAAAATTAAGAATTCTTGAAAGAAAGCACCAGTATTCAATTATTTCCCCAATCTTGCATGACTATATCTGTTAATCTGAGCAACAGATTTAATGATAAAAATCTTTAGCACATATATTATTGTATGTTACCCTGTTTCTGTCTTTTTCTATTTGTTTTTGCTTCTGATTTTGCTCTTCAAAATAAAGTAAAATAAAATATTTTTTTAAAAAAGAAAAAACTTAAAAACATAGAATGTTGCATACCAAAAACTATACTTAAGTATCATGTTGGAAAACACAAAATTGCAATTAAAATTTAAAGAGCTCTTCACAGCTCTTTAAATCTTTCCATACAATTTTTAATTCACTTATTATTTGTTGAGAAATACCCATGTGTATTAAGTCCACCCTGATTTCATTTGCAATATTCCAAAGCATGTTAGTTTTGTAGCCTACTAATCATGCAATGCTGAGTCAGTGCTGACACTTACTTAAAAATTGTCTTTATCATCATACTCTCATTAATTTTTTGGGCTGCTTGCTCTTCAAGCAGAAAAATATTCTCAAGACATCAAATGATGTGAAAGGGTAGAAAGGTTATTTTGTGAATAAATAGCACAAGAATTTCTCCCTGAGAGATTATTCTGGGGAAAGAAATGATTTGATGCATGCTTGGGGGAACCATAAAACCATGAGAAGGGCTATCATTTTTTTTTCTCAAGAGAGAAAAAACTGAACCAAAACTGGAGATAATGGAGGGCTAAGATGAGAGGTTAAGAGCACACAGCAAATGTATAAGTCCTGGGAACTGAGGACACAGACCCAACAGACTTAAGACCCTGAATCTTCCCATTCAGAAAAACTTGCCACACATAAAAGGGCCTGGCCTTGGGAGTCTGCTTAGACTTTGCGTGAAAGCAGAGATGTTGAACTTAAGAGATGTTGAACTTGGAGTAGAGTGAGGTCTGCAGGACCAGCTGGTGATCAGATGTTGAGAGGACAACAAGGAAGAAGAGAAGGGAGAAACAGCATGAGAGAAAGTGGGGGAAAAAGTCTGGGAATTCATAGCAATTTGAAAGGCATTCCACTAGAATGAGGGGTCAGGCTAATCCTATACAAATCTTAATGGGTAGAATAACCCAAGGGGGTATTTAGCTTTATATTCAGTTACCATTTTACATGACTATGTCTTACCCTTTCAAGTAAGTTTTCAATTTCTAGTTAAAAGGCATTCTTGTTTTTTTTAATTATTAATTATTTTCTGATGGTATAATTTTCATATTGGAGGCTGCCACACATTCATGGAATTTTCTTTTATGCTAGAGTGAAAAGTGCAGTATGTTGTTAATGAAAGTGTCCTAGTTTTGTGAGCTTTAGGTTATTCTCTTGTGAATTTTTTACCTTCTGGGCTGTCAAACTCTTACAGCAACTGCTCCCTGAAAGTCGCTTTGGCTGTATCTCTACTTCTAGAATGTCTGAATTATTTGTTCTTTTATCACTTCTATGGAATTAAAGGACTACTCTTTTAAAAATAACATCTATAGACTACTTTCCTATACAATACAATTAATTAAAATTTCTAAAATTAGGCGAACTTTACAACTACTTTAGACTCTATGTGTGTTCTAAAGTTTGTAACTATTTTAAATCTGTGAATTAAAACCTGTGCTAAGTTAATTATGTTTCTAGTATGAAAGTGAATGGATTTTCCTACAGGGATTCTAAATATTTAGATTAATCATACTTGGCATCTAGAATTTTGTTGGGAGATGTATCTAAAAATACTACTTATGGGTAAAGAAATCCAAGCATAAATAAGGCACTGTGAGTAAGTCATAGAAAGGCACTTTCCTGAGGAATTTTCTTCATAACTCTAAAAACAATTTATATGATTAAGAAATATTTTTTCATCTGCAGGACAACTATTTTATTGATCTCACATGTATTAGTTCTGTAGTTAGGAGCAAAGAATTGACTTAAATTATACACAAACACATCTGTGAGAATATATTTATGCTCTGTGCTTATAATCAACCATCTTGTGAAGGAGGAAATATTTGCTTTTTACTCATAAGTGTGGCAAGCAGGTTTTAAAATGGTAGTGATTTCCTACACATGCTTTTGACTGTGAGTGTGGAATAGACAAGAAAGTTAGCTCTAAAGAGCAGGATATGGCAAAAGGGATGCTGCTGCCTTGGTGTTCGAGTTTCCTTCCTTTTTCTCCACCAGCTCCGGGGATATCCAGCATTCATGCTGTCAGCTGACGCATGAAGAGGTTCTTGCCCCTTTCACAGTGTTTGCTTTCACTAGGCAGAAAGGTCTGCCACCAGGGTGCGAGTGGCCTGCAGGTGCACTGGTTTCTGAGCAGTCTTGACCTTACTGCATTCTGACCTACCCTTTGATGTTAGCCTGTGGGTCACTCTGAAACCAATGCACAGAAAATAGATAAAAATGTTTATTTTTAAAAATGCCAAGTTGTGGGGCTGAGGAGATGGCTCTGTGGAATAAGCACTGCCCTGGCAAGCACAAGGGCCTGAGTTCAATCCCTGGTTCCACAAACAAACAAAAAATCCTCTCTATGGAATTTGTGGGCTCCTCAAAGGGGAATATCGACACAACCAGCTCTCCTTACTCTCTTTTTGTTGTTGCTTGATGTTTACTTATTTTCTGAAAGCCTCACTACTTACTTCAAGCTGCTCTTGAACTCACTTGGTAACCCAGGCTGGCCTTGAACTTGAGGCAGTTCTCCTGTTTTAAGCCTGTCTAAGCTGGCACTACAGATGTATGCGACCACACCCAGCTTCTGTTGATGCACACTACATTTTACGAAATTGTGCAATTCTGCCTCTTCTTCAACTTTGCGTTTTTAAGTGACTTGCCCAGTCACCCAACTGGTCAGTAGCATTCCTGTATCAAGCTCCTGGAGCCTAAATCTGTTAGGATGTTCTACTCCTTGTTTCTTTTCTTTCTTCTTCTTCTTCTTTTTTTTTTTTTTTTTTTTTTTTTTTTTTTTTTTTTTTTTTTTTTTTTTGTTTGTTTTGTTTTGTTTGTGTTCCGGGATTGAACCTGGGTGCTTGTGCTTGCTTGCGCTTGCCCTTGCGCTTGCCCTTGTGCTTGCACTTGTGCTCGCACTTGCTGATTGATTTCAGGCCCCTCTACTTTTTTGACATATTTAAAAGAAAAAAAAAAAAAAGAACTAGGAAAAAAGCTCATATAATCCTAAATGTGGAAAAACTGAAATCTTTTACTCTTAAATCAGGAACAAGACAAAGATGTCTTCCATCACCCCTCCTATTCAATATAGTCTTGGAATCCTTAGGAACAGCCATTAGAAAAGAGGGACAAATAAAGGGAATAAGAATAGGTAAAGAAGTAAAATTATCACTATTTGCATATTACATGATACTTTACTTGGAAGACCCCAAAAATTCCACCAAGAAACTACTAGAATTGATATGGAAATTCAGTAGCATAGAAGGATACAAAAACAATACTCAAAAGTCAATAGCATTCCTCTACACAGATAACAAGCACACTGAAAGGGAAACAATACCTTTCTCAATAGTACCGCCAAAAATGAAATACCTTGGGATTCACTTAACCAAGGAAGTCAAAGATCTTTTCACGGAAAATTGCAACACCCTAAGAAAAGAGATTATAGAGGATTTCAGAAAATGGAAAGATATTCCATGCTCCTGGATAGGAAGACCAACATTCTGAAGATGGCCATACTCCCAAAATTGCTGTACAGATTTAACGCAATCCCTATCCAACTGCCACCAACATACCTCCAAGAGCAATCAATCCTAAAATTTATTTGGAACCACAAACGACCTAGAATAGCAAAGGCAATCTTGGCCAATAAAGACAAGGTAGGAGGCATCAAAATTCCTGACTTGAAATTACACTACAAAGCCACTGTGATAAAATCAACATGGTATTGGCAACAAAATAGACCTGAGGATCAGTGGAATAGATTAGAATATGCAGAGGCATCTACGAAAACACTCAGCCATCTTATCTTCGACAAAGGGGCTACACAAGCTCACTGGAAGAAAGATAGCCTCTTTAACAAATGGTGCTGGAAAACATGGCTTTCTACATG
>PVKA01032054.1:0-25693 GCA_004027165.1 Ctenomys sociabilis
GCTGATCCAGGAGCAGAACATCTTGCCAGAGTGGCACAGAAGGACTGCAGCAGGAAAAAGTGGAGCAAAGCAGCCAGACCCAAGTCACACCCTCCTGGATGAATTTGAACTTGGTACACCCAGATCTGGTGCTAAGGTAATAACTCTATCCAAGCTCTACACCAAAGGTCAGAAGACAGTGCTATATATACAAAATGACAAAGAGAAAAAACAAAATGAAGTCTAAGGCCCCAAGCCTACCCAGAACAAGTGCAGAAGATGATAGCATAGAAAAAAATTGATAATTACATACCTCAATCTCTGAAATAATAGCATTGGAAGGAAAGAAACAATTGCAGGAAGGTCTAGAGGAAATCAGATCAGAAATAATTTCTGAAGTGAAAACAAATAATAACTATAATGAAAGAAGTAGTAAGTGCTTCTAAAGAAGACACTGATAGAAAATAGAGGAGAATAGAAATAATGGAATCCTTGAATGAGCAATATAGGAAAGAAATAGAATGCATGAAGCAAATTCAGCATATTATATAGGAAATTAAAACCTCAATCACAAGCTAGCAAAACTGTTTGAACAAAAGTGAAAATAGACTTTCAGACCTTGAAGACAACATTGCAGCTAGTGAAAAGGTAAGAAAAGGTCTCATAAAAACAGCTAGAGTGCAGGAAAAAAATAATTCAACATCTGCAAGACAATGCAAAGATGAAAAATGTAAGACTAATAGACATCAGTGAGAAAGAAGGAATCGATACAAATGTCATAAGAAGAATATGGACAGAAGTAATAGCAGAAAACTTCCCAAGTTTGAGGAAAGAATCTGACATTCAGACAACCAAAGCATACAGAACTCCAAATAACATCAACTCAATTAAAATAGACATAATAATCAAGGTCCCAGGAACAGTATACTAAAAACTTCTAAAGAAAAGAAACAGCTCACATTTAAAGGAAAACCCGTCAGGATAACAGCAGATTTCTCTTCATAAACCATAAAGGCAAGAAGAGCATGGAGCAAACTACTTCAATTCTTGCAAGAAAAAAAATTCCAACCCACATTAATATACCCTGCAAAATTCTCTTTCAAGTATAATGGAAAAGGTGAAATAATTCAATGACAAAGAACAACTAAAGAATTTCATGGTGACAAAGCCAACCCTACACAGACTGCTACAGATATTCTAGAGAGGGATCAAAATGACCACAACTCCATGAATGAGAATGGAAAGGACCCATCAAATAGGGCAAACAAACAGGAGAAAAAGAGGCATACAAAAGCTGTCTTTAAATTATTCTTCATTTTTTTTTTGGTTTGTTTGTTTCATTTTTTGTTTGTTTATTTGTTGTTGTTGTTTTTGTGGTACTGGGGATTGAACTCAGGCTCTTGCACTTGCCAGGGAAGCACTTATTCCATTCAGCCATCTCCCTGGCCCCTATTCTTTTGTATATAGCAGCAAAATATTTCCATCAGCATACTCTACGAATGGACTTCTCCTGCACCCTATGGGTCATGATTCTATCTACAGGGAGAATATCAAGGAAATAACAGTAGCTCAGTCCCACAAGTGACATCTAGTCACCAGTAAGCATCATGGACACTGACTGTCCACATCCGTAACATACTAGAACTTTGTGTGATATCCTATCCCCCAACTGTTACAAGTGCTGGTCATATATTTGCCATTCCAATATTTGTGTTATATTTTATTCTTAGTAGTTCTTTACTGTCATGAAAACTTCTTTTTATTTGAATTGTTTTGAAATATTTAACTTTTAAGTAATTATTATTTAATTAGTTTTCTGAATATTGCTCAATTTGAATTTTTGTTTTAAGATTTATACTATATCTTTGTCATAAAATCTACTTATAAGACATGGTATGGCTCTGCAAGTCATTCGGTCTTTCCCACCATGTCGTTTTTGGGGAGCGTCGATTATCTCCATCGGCAGAGTCACCTGGTGGGCACTCCTGCCCCTCACTCTCGGCCTTTGAGTTCTGCCTTCTCTCAGGATGAAAGCTGGGGTGAGGGCGAACTAGACGAAGAGGAAGGCGGCGATCAAGGAGTTCTCGTCCCAGAAGTGGCCGGCTGCTCACACCCCGCGGAGGTAGCTCGCCGGTCCTGCGGTACAAGCACAAGGGCGTCTTGGGCAGCCGGACCCAGGCCGGGCGGTGGCCTGTCCAAATGCTCTCTGTCCTCTGTCCGCTGCCGTTTGCCGGCCTCCTCGCTTTCCTCCTGGCCATCGCCTATCTGGCTGTTAAAGAGTTACATGCTGAGAATTTGAAAACAAGATTTGGATACTGGGCTGATAGGATTCTGGACTCTACTTATAATATCGCTAAGTGCTGGGTTCTCATGTTGTAGCTTTTCTTGGACACTGACTTCTTTTGATTCTTTTGAGCCGGGAATGTTTCCTCCTACTCCCTTTTCACCCGCCAGGTTCAAAAAACTGACTGGACATTCTTTCCACAAGGGCTATAGCATGGCAATTTTGAACGGTTTTGTAGCTGTTCTTACTGTGACATGGTGCCTCATGTAAACCCGCACTGGAACAGTACTGTTGGCAGAAGTCATGACTTTTTCATAACAGAAAAGAACTTCATTGCCTACTCAGAAAACTAAGAAGAAACTTCTGGTTCAAATAATGTACTCATCATTATGGAGGATCATTGAAAGCATCATTCTAGAGTCCAACTACCAGGAATATCTAGTACTAAACTTCATGGACCTTTTAAAAGAATAAGATGCTGACCTCATTTTTTTGTGTCTGTAGTTATAATTTGTAGAAAATAATGCAAGACAATAGCTTTCCATATATATGCAACACTTTTGCTAAGAAATCTTGGTATTGTTTGGGATAGAAATAATCTTATTTAGATATTAGGAAGGTAGTGCCTATTACTCTGACATTTCATAAAACCTACTTTAAGTCAGAATAATTTTATACCCATATAATCAGTAGAACATACATTTATATTTTATGTGGGACAGTTCTTTATGTATGGTTTTCTAACATATTTTCTTACATATTGAATTTATATGTTTTTAAAATGATGACATCTAGATGATTGTAAATGCTTACGTGGTGCAAACCTAATACTTGCCATTTTCCCCAAGTATTTTGTCTTTAAAAAAGAACATTGACATAAGTTTAAAATTTGCATTTTTACAAAATTTGCTAAAAGAGAAATATGTCATTAAGACACTGAAAAATTTGGGGTTGTTTACTATTTTGTACAATTTTAGATATTACCTTGTACATATAATCACTTCAATTTATTTTATTTTGAATAAATGAGACCTGAAGTTTTTGAATGTAAAAAAAAAAAGACATGGTATGATATTTTCTCTTAGTATTAGAAACTTTACAAAGTATATTTCCATTTTCCATTGACTTTATATTACTTCTTTGTCTTTTACACATGAACATACATAAATATATGAAAAAAATGTATATAACACAAGTTTGATACTATTTTGTAGAAATCTTCAATTTTGAGTCTGTACAATTGAAAAATATTTTACTGCAATTTTCAAAGGTATGTTTGCTAAATATAAAATTCAATGAGGATAGATTTTTTTCTTTCAATCTTTTGAATTAATTAGCCTAGTTTCTTAAACACTAGCTCTTTTTTTTTCTAATGTGGAATAAGATGTTATTTAATTTTGTTCTTCCATAACTAACTTTTTATGTATATGTTTTAATGAGTTTTTTCTTTTTAGTTTTGGACAATTTCATTTTGTGTATCTTGGTTGATTTTATTCAAATTTCTTGTGCAAAAGGTTCATTTTTCTTGGAAATATGGTGCTACAATTTCAACTAAATTGAGAAATTTTAAATCTTTAATGTTTATCACCTACCCCTTTCTACTTTAAGAATTCTTGATTTTGGCACAGAATAAACTACTATATGACTGATGTGTAAATTCTTTTCTCTTCATCTTTATTTTGGACATTTTTTTTTTATTTTTAGGGAAAGATCTACAGGGTGTTTGGGGTCTCACTACTAGATAGGACTCACAGTGATCTGCCTGTTTACCACCTCCCAAGAGCTGGGATTACCAGCCCACGCCACCATGCCCAGTCTTAATTGACATCTCAGCATGCCCATGGGGTGGGGCTGGCCCAGTAGTCTCAAGGATTGAATCCCCATCCAATCCAATAAAGTGCCTGCTTGTAGGCACTTTAATCCACTGAGGTATTTGACTGGCCCCTGGACAATTTTTATTGTTATATTCAACCTCTGACTCACAATGATATATCATTCAAAAGTGTCTTTCAAAACAAAAGTACATGTGTTGAAATATAGGTCTTGCTCTGTCTAGGCCTTAACTATTCAGCAGAAAAGTATAAAAATGAGGTATACACCACAGGGACCATAATAATAAGTGGAGCTGTAAATGGCTAACAACTTCTTCAGATAACTCACTATTGTTGTGGAATGCTGGACTTTGTTGGACTGTGTCCTTGAGTTCAGGCACCTAAATTAGTTGAATGACAATGGAGTGCCCATCTTTGACAGGTGTAGACAAAGGAAGGGGGATAGAAAGGAAGAATCATGATGTGTGTGTATAGACAGTACAGTTGGGATAGATAATGCCGTGCTTCTACATAATTCTATGAGAGGCAAGATTTGCACTAATGGTGGTTGGACAGGATATTATGTCGGCTTCTAGTACTATGGACAAACGCTAGGAAAATTTCAAGGTAGAAAGTATTAATTATTGAATCTTTGATGTAATTCAGGTATAAAAAAATACACATACAGCTATACTCTCTTAATTTACTGTTAAGAGACATATGCTATAATAATGTCTGCAAATATAATATCATGTATGCACCTTCTATGATACCAAAACATTATGAAAACAGTTTTCAATGTATTAATTTATCAAATCCATCTTGTCAAGGTATCTTAAAACTGTCTCATTGATATTTGTACTTCAATAAAATAAAAAATTTTTTTAAAGTATCTTTCAAATGTTATGAAGAAATTAGGTATTTTCATGACAAATAGCACCTTTAAAAAGTCATGACCAACAAACCAGTTCTCAAAAAAATTCTCAAGGATTTATTCAGCAATTAATAATTAAGAGAAGGTAGAAGAAAGAAATTAGCAACATAAAAAGTGCAATGACAGGAACAAGTTAATAACTATCAGTATTTTCAATGTGAGTAGTCTCAAGTCCCTCCCAAAAAGCACAGATTGACAAATTGAATCAAAAGATAAAAACCAATGGTGTGTTGCATACAAAAATAAATTGAAGAACTTTTGGTAGATTAACTAATGGTCAACTTGTAGCATGCAGCTAAATTAAATCTGTGTGGTGCTGGGTGGGGAAGAGCAAACTGAGGATTGTTGCCAGCAGCATAAAAAAAGAAAAAACCCTAGAAAAGATAGTATGCTGTAGATTCTCCTGATGAAGCTTTTACACACTAGTTTTCCTGACATAAAATCAGCTGTTCTCATCACTACATGAGCTCAGGTCCTTGGTGTTGCTGAGGATGTCTGTGATTTTTTACAGGGGAGCTCTGATTCTTACTTTAGCATCTCTTCCTGGATCCAGTGCAGATGCCTCACCCTGCTGGCATATATCCCTCATCCAACTGGCAGACTTCCTATCTTTCTCCACTGACCTGTGGACCTTCCAGGTGTAAATCCTTGATACAGACATGCATCACCAATTGCATGGGCTCTTGGTCTCCATGCAGGATACTGGACTCCTGTAGGATATTGCTATGGGAGACATGTCCTCAACTGAATTCCTTGGGGCTCTACAGTGTGGAAAAGTCTCCCACATTCTTTTGCACTTCACTCTTTGGGTTAATATGATAAAATAATCCTATAAATTATATGTTCTATATTAAATATACTGACTTGTAAACACTGACTACAACAGGACTTAAGACTAATTTTTTGTTGCTGTTTTATTTTATTCATGGTGGAACCAGTGATTGAACTCAGGTCCTTGCGCTTGCCAGGGAACCGTTTATTCCACTGAGCCATCTCCCTGGCCACAAAAGTTGATGGATATTTTTTTGGCTGGCTCATGATGCCTTAAGGGCAAGTCTGGTAAGGCATGAGGATCTGGGGATTGAACAACAGCATCCTTTTATTAAATAATTTTATTGGGAAACGTAGCAATGAGACACTTTCAAAACCAATTAGCAGGACAGTTTCAATAGTCAATACATTGCATATTGCTGCCTTAGTGATTATTTATTGCACAAGATGCAGACATGATATCCTGTTCAAACACTATTAGAAAAAATCTTGCTATTCATTGAATGAAGAGAATGTAGCTGTATATCTACCACAACTATTTTAAATATACAGATACAAAATAATCATTCATTTGTATCACTTTTTTGTTTAGTTTTGTCAGAGAATGACATTCCATTGTCATTTAAACATTGTAGGTGCATGAATTCAGCAAAATATTCCAATATAGTCCAGTAGACCATAATAGTAGTGAGTTTTCCATAAGACTGGCAATGTCAAAAGTTGTTGACTTGAGCCTTTTACAGCTCAGCCTATTAATATGGTTTTACTATTTCTACTTCATTTTTGTACTTTTATGCTGAATGGTTAAGACCAAGATAAATCAAGACCTATGTAACAAGAAACATAGTTTTTCTATCTGATAAGGTCAGTCAAATCCTCTCAGGATTTATCCTGCAACCCTGTGCAAGTTTGTAGATCCTGTGACAGTGTCAGCCATGTGAATGAGTCATGCCCATTGCTTGGCCAATTTTCTTTCTATGCAAGCCTCAGAGACTGTTTGCTCTCCATGTGACTCTCCATAGGCACATTCTGCATCATCAATCACTTTGCTCTGTGGCCCCACAATATCCTTGATCAGAAAATTTGGACACAGCTGAGTTACATGATGTTACAGTACAGGTTCACACATGTCCTGAGTCTTCACTGACCTTGAAAGCTAGGACCAGAATGTTGGATTGCCTTGCAGCACTTCTTTTCCTCTAATTTTTGGTCTGCAAACTTAGGTTGTTAACCTTCCAGAACACAAGCTTATTGTTATTACCCTAGGACATAGGGAGCTGAGCTTAACTTCACTATCATCTGAATATCAAACATTTTAGGCACTGATTGCCCTGACATAGCAATTACTGCCATACTTTCTCTCAAGTAAATATTTGTTTTTTAAAAAGGGTAATAAATGAAAGCAAAAGACAAGAAAAAATGTACCAAGACTGTCCTGCTATAATGGTGTATATGGTTAGATTTCTAAACTTCTGTGTAAACATATATAAATTATTCCTATTTTTTAATTTTTTTTCTTCTGATTACTTTTCTCAAGTATGCCCTTATACAAGTGAGCTAATGGACCAAAGCCCTTTTCTAATTTTGTCATAAAACTCTGTCAGCCTTACGTTTATTTTTTAAAATATTTTGTTGATGAATTACTAATTGAATTCTATGAGTGTTATTATAGTAAATAATATATGTCTAACAAAAAAATCACAAAACTAAAATATTGAGTGTTTAGTATGTGTAGAGTATTTATGAAAAGCATCAAAATTATCATCAACATTTTTTATGTTCTTAGTCTAAACAACGACATAAATGCTTATGTGAACTACAATGAAAACACCAATAGCACTTTGCAAAAGTAATAATCTTTAGGCGTCACAGGAGAGAGCCCTCCAGAGCAAAACTCAGGAACCTGCATAAGTGAGACTTTCTACTGTGCCCCCAGGATGACAGAAAATCCCCAGAGCCCCCGACCCAAGTCCACAGAGTGAGTAAGAACTTCTGAGACTCTCTCGCCCGATCCAACCCTGCCCACCCTGTGAGTGTGTGGGATAATTCCAGCTTCCCCAGGCACTGCCGGCTAAAAATCTCCCGAGAAAAACTCAGGCACAGGTGTGAGACACTCTATTTTACCCTGGGGACCCTTGCAACCATCCAGAGACCCCGCACCCAAGCCCACCAAGCAAATGAGAACTTTTATGACTCTCTCAACACCCGATCCAGCCCAGCATGGCCTGGTGACTGTGGGGGAGAGGTTCCGAACTCCCCAGTGCTCCCAGGGTCAGGGGCACAACACAGGAGAACCACAGGCTCACTGTTGTGCCAGAAGAGCTACAGCAAAAAGGAGCTGAACACAACAGCTAGATCCAGGCCAGACATAACTAGATAAACTCAAACTTAATAGATCTGCAGATGAATCTCATTACATGCCAAGGTTATAACTGCACCAAAGATCTACACCAAAGGTCAGAGGTCAGTGTTATGCAAATTGACAAAGACAAAGAGCAAAATGCAATCTCAGGCCACAAGCCCACACATGACAAGTGCAGAGGACACTAGCTCAGCTGAAATGAATGAATTAACATAATCAGAGGCAAAGAAATAACAGCAGAAAGCTATAGGGGAACACAATTAATGCCTGAAATAAAAAAGTAAATTTTTGAATACATAGTATCTGAGGAAAAGAATCTAATGCAGACCCATATACAAGAAATCCAATATCCACCCAGAATAAGTGCAGAAAACACTAGCTCAGCTGAAATGTATGAATTAACAGCATCGCAGGCAAAGAAAAACAGCAGAAAGGTAAAGAGGAACTCAGAGCAGAAATAATTTCTGAAATAAAAAAAAGAAATCTCTGAATGCATAGCACCTGAAGTATCAAATACAGACACACATAGAGAAAATGTAATATGAAAAAAACTCTGCAGTAAAAGAATTAATAGCTACCTCTATATTGATAAAAAATAGAGGAGATAAGAAATACGATGGATTGCTCTTCCTGTGAGCAGCCTTAGGTGACCTGTGAAAATGGTTTGCTACTCGCTCGACCCAGAAAACCCACAAAAGCATGCAAATCAAGAGGCTCAAATCTTCGCGTTCACTTTAAGAACACGTGTGAAACTGCCCAGGCCATCAAGGGTATGCATATCCGAAAGGCCACCAAGTATCTGAAGGATGTCACATTAAAGAAGCAATGTGTACCATTCCGTCGTTACAATGGTGGAGTTGGTAGGTGTGCTCAGGCCAAACAGTGGGGCTGGACACAGGGTTGGTGGCCCAAAAAGAGTGCTGAATTTTTGCTACACATGCTTAAGAATGCAGAGAGTAGTGCTGAGCTTAAGGGTTTAGATGTAGATTCTCTGGTTATTGAACATATCCAGGTGAACAAAGCACCCAAGATGCGCCGCTGTACTTACAGAGCTCATGGCCAGATTAATCCATACATGAGCTCCCCCTGCCATATTGAGATGATCCTTACTGAAAAGGAACAAATTGTTCCCAAACCAGAGGAGGAGGTTGCACAGAAGAAAAAGATATCCCAGAAGAAACTGAAGAAACAAAAACTTACGGCACGGGAATAAATTAAACACAAAATAAATGCAAACAAAATTTAAAAAAAAGAAATACGATGGATTAACTGAATCAGCAATACAGGAAAGAAATAGATCACATGAAGCACAGTCAAAGAGATAAAGAGGACCTTAAAATCTCAATCACAAGTCTACAAAATCATTTGAGTGACAGCAAAAACAGAGTTTCCAATCTTGAAGACACTGCTGCAGCTAGCGAAAAGGTAAGAAAGGATTTGTTAAAAACACTAGGATGTAGGAAAAAAATCCATCACCTGCAAGACAATTCCAAGATGAGCATTGTGAGACTAGTAAGCATCAATGAGAAAGAAGGAGTCAATACAAATGATATAAAAAGAATATGGACAGAGGTAATAGCAGAAAAATTCCCAAATATGAAGAAACAATCTGACATTCAGGTAGCCAAAGTATACAGAATGCCAAATAACTTCAACCTAACTAAAAACACACCAAAACATATAATAGTCAAGATCCCAGAAATCCAACAAAAGAATAACATACAGAAAGCTGCTAGAGAAAAGAAGTAGATCACATTCAAAGAAAACCCATCACAATTATAGCCAACATCTCTTCACAAACCATGAAGACAAGGAGAGCATGGAAAAGAATACTTCAAGTCCTCTACGAAAATAAATTCCACTCCAGACTACTATACAATGCAAGACTCTCTTTCAAGTTTGATGGAGAAGTGAAATACTTCCATGACAAAGAACAACTAAAGAATTTCATGATGACAAAGCCATCCCTTCACAGGCTACTGAAAGATGTCCTAGAGAAGGACCACAGTGACCAGAACTCCACGAACAAGAACAGAAAGAACCAACTAAATAGGGCAAACAATTAAACACAGGACAAAAAGGAGTAAACAATAACAGGTAAATAACATGTCAATCATAAGTCAACACATTTCAATTATAACCATCAGTGTAAATGGACTCAATTCACCAATTAAGAGAAATAGAGTGACACAGTGGATTGGGAAACAAAATCCGACAATATGCTGTATACAAGAAACACACTTAACTCAAAAGGACATTTATAGGCTCAAAGTCAAAGGATGGAAAACAATACTACATGCCCCTGCACCTCAGAAAAAAGCAGGAGTAGCAATTCTGTTCTCAGACAGTCACAACTTCAAACGAAGAGGGATCAAATGAAATAAAGAAGGCCACTATATATTGGTTAGGGAAAAATTCAAGAGGAAGAGGTAACACTCATAAATATCTATGCATCAAGCACAGGATCACCCAACTATGTAAGACAAATCTTAATGGACATGAAAAATCTAATATGCAAGACCACAATCTTAACAGGAGACGTTAACACCACCTTATCACAAAAAGATAAATCAATCAGACAAAAATTTACCAAAGAAGTAGTAGCACTGAGCCAGAGCAAAGAACAAATGGACATAGTGGACATATACAGAGTGTTCCACCCTACCACAACTGAATACACATTTTTTTTCAACTGCACACGAGTTAGTCTCTAAAATAGACCACATACTAGTCCATAGGTCATGCTTAAGTGTACGCAAGAAAACAGAAATTATCCCATGCATATTACGTGACCACAGTGCAATGAACAGGAAATAAACAAACCAGAAAAACCCACTATGTACATGCAAATTAAACAACACCCTATTCAGCAATCAATGAGTCACAGCTGAAATTAAACAAGAAATTCAACAATATCTACAATTCAATGAAAATTCAAGCACAACTTAGGAGAATTTATGCCATGTGATGAAAGCAATTCTCAGAAGGAAAAATCATAGCTATGAACTTACACATTAGGAAAACAGAATGGTAACAAATAAACACTCTAATGTTGCACCTCCGACACCTACAAAAGGAAGAGCAAACCAAACCCAGAGCACAAAGACGGGAAGAAATCATAAAGATTAGAGCAGAAATTAATTTAATTCAGATAAAAAAAAAGTTCAAAGAATCAATGAATCAAAAAGCTCCTAGCTAGCCTCATCAAAAAGAGGAAAGAAAAAAATCAAATACAAGCAATAAGAAATGAAAAAAGGGTGTACTCACCACAGACCCAGTGGAAATTCAGAAGACTGTCAATACCTACTTTGAGAATCTTTACACTCACAGCATAGAAAACACAGAAGAAATGGGCAGATTCCCCATAAGCTACAAATTACTAAAACTAAATCAAAAAGATATAACAACTCTCAATAACCCCATAACAGCCAACAACATACAAGATGTAATAAAAAGCCTGCCAACAAAGAAAAGTCCAGGTCCTGATGGATTCACAGCTGAATTCTACAAGAAATTTATACAAAATATAATCCCTACACTCCTCAAATTCTTCAATGAAATTGAAAAGGAAGCAGTCCTCCCAAAATAATTTCTGGAGGCAAGTATTATACTGATTCAAAACCAAGGGAAGGCACAACTAAAATAGAGATCTACAGGCCAATCTCCCTCATGAAACATAGATGCAAAAATCCTCAAAAAGCCTAGCAAATAGAATACAACAAATCATCAAGATCATACACCATGACAGGTAGGATTCATCCAGGGATGCAAGGATGGTGCCATATTTGAAAATCTATAAATGTAATACACTATATTAATAGACTGAAACCTAAAAACCACATGATCTCAATTGATGCACAAAAAGCTTTTGACAAAGTCCAACATTCATTCATATTCAAAGTCATGAAGAAAATTAGAATAGAAGGCCTCTACTTCAATTTTTTTCTACTTCAATTTGATAAAGGCCATCTATGACAACCCAACAGCTAATATAATTCTAAATGAGGAAAAACAGAAATCTTTTACTCTTAGATCTGGTACAAGACAAGGAAGTCCTCTATCACCCCTCCTATTCAAGATAGTTTTGGAATCATTAGCTAAAGCTATTAGACAACTGTGAGAAATAAAGGAATAAGAATACATAAAGAAGAAGTTAAATTATCACTATTTGCAGATGACATAATAATTTACTAGGAAAACCCGAAAATCTCCAAAAAGAAGCTACTCGAATTGATACACAAATTCAGTAGCATAGCAGGATACAAAGTCAATACTCAAAAGTCAAGAGCAGTGCTTCACACAGATAACAAACACACTGAGAGGGAAACTATAGAAACAATACCATTCACAATAGCACCATGGAAAATGAAATATCTTGGAATTCATGTAACTAAAGAAGTTACAGATCTTTTCACAGAAAATTACAGCACCCTAAAAAAGAGATTGGAGAGGATTTAGGAAAATGGAAAGATATTCCATGCTCCTGGGTAGGAAGAACCAACATCGTGAACATGGCCACACTCCCAAAATTGTTGTACAGATTTAATGCAATCCCTATCAAACTGCAACCAACATATCACCCAGACCCAGAGAAATCCTTCCTAAAATTTATTTGGAACCATAAAAGACCTAGAATAGCAAAGGCAATCCTGGCCAACAGGACAAGGCAGGAGGCATCACAATTCCTGACTTGAAATTATACTACAAAGCTTGTGATAAAATCAACATGGCCTCTACAAACACACTCCGCCACTTGATCTTCAAAAAAGGGGCCAAACACACTTATTGGAAGAAAGATACCTTCTTTAAGAAATGCTGCTGGAAAAACTGGCTTTCTACATGCTGAAAACTAAAATTTCACCCAGGTTTATCACCATGCACTAAGCTAAAGTCAAAATGGATTAAGGATCTAAACATTAAAACAGAAATACTCAATCTCCTGGAAGAGAAAGTAGGAGGAACTCTTGAAAACATAGGGGGTAGGCAAAGAGTTTATGAACAAACATGTATTTGCACAGGAAACACTTGAAAGAAGTAAGAACTGGAATGAACTCTTCTTGAAGAGTTTCGACACATCAAAAGAAATTGTCAACAAACTGAAAAGACAACCCACAAATTTCAAAAAAGTCTTAGCTAATAAACACTCAGCCAAAGTCTTCTCTCTAGAATTTATAAGGAACTAAGATGCATTAAGGCCCTCAAATTTAAAGACCCAGTCCAGGAATGGGCATCAGAGAAGAATACACACTTCTCAGAGGACGAAATTAAAGAAGCATTTCCTCAAGAATGATGAGGTTTCCAACACCTGGTGTGAGCTTTGTAGGCACTCAGAAAAGTAGCTACATCATCTAAAAGCAGGTAACTATCATCTTAAAGCAGGTAACTGAGCCTGCAGCCATTCCAGGGTTACCTCTGGTTGACAAGCAACATGACTTTTGTAAGCTCTAACCTTCACAAGTGAATGACAGTTGTGACCATGCTGCCAAACTAAACATCCAGGTAAAGGAGCAATGTTTTATGCAAACAGCTACACTCTCTTTATTTACTGATAAGAGACATACGGTATAATAATGTCTGTAAGTATAATATCATGTATGCACCTTCTATGATACCAAAACATTATGAAAACAGTTTGCAATGTATTAATTCATCAAATCCATCTTGTCAAGGTATCTTAAAACTGTCTCATTGATATTTGTACTTCGATAAAACAAAAATTTAAAAAAATAAAGAAGCAAATAAATATATGAAAAGATGCACCACATCACTAGCCATCCATGAAATGCGAGTTAAAACAACACTGAGATACCATCTCACTCCAGAAAGAATGGCTATCATAAAGAAATCAACCAACAACAAATGTTGGAGAGAAGGTAGGGAAAAGGGAACCCTTATCCACTGCTGGTGGGAATAAAGATTGGTGCAACCATTGTGGAGATCACTGTGGAGATTTCTCACAAAACTAGGACTGGAAATCCCATTCAAACCAGCTTCCCCCTACTGTGAATTTTCCTGGAGGAGCTGAAAACATCATATCATAGTGATACAAATATGTACCTATGTCTATATTAGTGCTATTTGTGATAGCCACATCTTGGAAACAAACCAAGATGCCCATCACAGGAGGAATCATTGAAAAAGATGTGATATTGTTATACAATGGACTATTATTCTGTTATAAAGAATTATAAACTTGAAGCATTTATTCTTAAGTGGATGTTACTCGAACATATACTCATAAGTGAAATAAACCAGACCCATGTGTGCAAATATCATATAGTATCCCTAGTACAAGAAATCAAAAGAAGAAATACAAATAGAAAGGTATAACAACAACTAAAAAGAATTTAGTCAGATAGGGTAAACTGAGCTGCATATGTTGCAGGGTAATAATCAGCTTCTCTTCTGGATGGTTAACAACCTAAGTTTGCAGATCAAAAATTGCAGAAATGGAAGGTCCTGAAAGGTCAGCCAACATTTTGGCCCTAGCCTTTCAAGGTCAGCGAAGACTCAGGACATAGGAGAACCTGTACGCTAACAACATGGAACTCACTTGTGCCCCAAATTTTCTAATCAAGGAGATTATGGGGCCAAAGAGGAAAGTGATTGAGGATGTACAGTGTGCCTAAGGAGAGTCATATGGAGTGAAAACTTTTTCTCAGGTTTTCAAAGACAGCAAATTACTCAAGCAATGGCAGTGACTCATCCACATAGCTGACACTGACAATGGATCTACAAATTGAGGTACAGGGTTACAGGATAAACCCTGAGGGGATTTGACAGACCTCATCAGATACAAAAGTTACATTTTATCTTATACAAGTCTTGCTTTAACTCAGCCTTAGCCATCCAGCAGAAAAGTATAAAAATGAGATATATAAAATAAGGCCATAATAATAGGCTGAGCTGTAAATGGCTCTAGTCTACAACTTCTTCGAATAACCCACCACTATTGTGGACTGCTAGACTGTGATGGATTATTTCACTGAATTCAAGCACCTATAATAATTGAATGACAATAGAATATCCATCTATGCCAGGACTAAACAAACAAAAAAAGGGGATTCAAAGGAAGGATTCTGTGACTGTATAAACAGTACAGTTATTCTAAATATGCAGTACTTTCACATAATTCTATGAGAAGAAAGATTTGCACTCATAGTTTTTGGACCAGATATCGTGTCTGCTCCTTGTACTATGGATAACCACTAGGAAGATAACAATGTAAAAGGTATTAATTATTGAAACTTTACTATAATTCAGCTTTTAAAAAAAAGATAGGTATACAGCTACATTCTCTTAATACATTGAATAGAGGCATCTGCTCTAATAGTGTTTGAGTGTAATGTATATACCTTGTACAACAAAAAGCCACTATAAAAACAATATGCAATGAATTAATTATTAAATCTGTCTTACTAATTTGATTTGAAACTGTCTCGTTGCTATTTGTTCTTCAATAAAATAAAATAAATGCAAAAAAAAGATAAGTATACAGCTACATTCTCTTAATTCAATGAATAGAGGCATCTGCTCTAATAGTGTTTGTAAATAGCATATCATGTCTGCACCTTGTACAACAAATAACCACTACGAAAACAATGTGCAATATATTAATTGTTGACTCTGTTCTACTAATTTGATTTGAAACTGTCTCACTGCTATTTGTTCTTCAATAAAATTATGGAAAAATATAAACAATAAAGAAAGAAAGAAACTGTTGAAAAATGTAGAAAAATAAATAAAAATAAAAATGTGCTCTTGTAACTCCTACTAGAATTATCTTCAGGCTTAACTCTGGTCCACTGAGGGAATGATGCTCTCCTAGCATTTTATTAGGTAGTGCTTTCTTCCATAAGGATTCAGGAAATCTGGCACAGACTTAATTAAATGAGGCTCAGAGCTATCCCAGCTACAGTAAACATTGACACCTGGATCACACACACTCTGCTCAGATTCTGTACACATGGAGAGACCTGTGCTGGGAAAGGGCAAATCCCTCTTGACATAGGAGCTAAGGCAGCAGCTGCTGACAGAATAAAAGTTGAAAGGCTTTTCTTTTGCAAATGTACCACCACCCCTTGAGACTCAGTCTGATTTGTTGTTTGTTTGTTTGTTTGTTTGTTTGTTGTCAGTACTAGGGATTGTAGACATATGCCATCACACCCAGTTTAGATAATTTTCTTTTAAGAGTAAAAAATAAATGTGTAGCTGTTAGCAAATATTATCTCTTCATGGGATTGATCTTATCAGAAGGCTGATAAATGTTGGCACAGTAATTGTCACTATGGATGAAGACAAATGTTTAATAGGACCTATTCTGGATATCAGACACTCAGGGAAGGGAAGGTGAAGCACATTGGGAAAATAAGAAAGAAATAGAGGACTCTAAGAAGAGGAGCTACAAAACTAATGGCACTTGGCAATTTCAGTTTCTAGAACCACAGAACTTTTAGCCCAGAAGGAAACCTAGATATCATCTAGTATAATGGTATTTTTCCCTTACACTGACAATTTTATTTTCACATAGATGTTCCAGGAACTCTAATATTTAAAATAGCTAAAAGAATGATCGATCTTTTAGTATTCAGAAGAACATGTGGTGCTCTGCCCAGCAGGGTCACCTTCTCATCTCATCTGTAGACAGCTCCCCAGTGGTAGCCAATGACCTCACCTCATTGTGTGGTCCAAAATCATGCATATTAATACTAACCACTTAGTATGTAGCAGCTAACACAAAGAGAAACTAATACTCAAGTCTCAGTACCAGAGTAATAAATACTTTACAGAGATTCTTTCATTTAATTCCCATATGAATTTAGTGAGCATCTTGTCATTGTCAAGCCTTCCCATTAAGAGATACACAGGCTAACTGACAGCTAATAAAAGCTGGAAACAAAATTTGAACCTAGGCTCTCTGAATCCAAACTATCCATCATGCTCCTCTGAATTCATGCTCTCATTCTGCTGATGTAGAAACTAGGTTCAGCATAGGAAAGTGGGCCAAGTGCATCATGGGTTGATGACTAGAAAACTGAACCCAGAATCAGGCTGCCCAGTCACACACAAGGGTTCCTGTACTTTCCTGTCACTAGGATAAAAATAAAATCACCTAAAGCTGAAGATATAAACATTAGCCCACAGACTGCACTGCCACTCTCTTTGTGAAAAGTAACCACAGCATGAAATCTTATTCAAATACCTTACCCAAGATTTCCCATAGAGCACATGGTCTTCTGCCTTTCCAGGACAGAAGGCACCAAGGGACATGAGCAGCCATTTCTCCACTCGTGAGCTTTCCACAACAATCTCTATCAATTGATCCCAAAATCTTTCCCAATGCCAATCCAGGGACAATGAGCAACCAATCTATCCAAGGCTGCTTATTCTACTATAACATAGCTAGGATTAGGAAAACAAATTATTTCAAACAAGAAAAGAATTCATGTTAGCTATCACCCATCTTAGCATAATATTTTCTGTTGTATTTCTAAAAAGAATTTTAACACATCCACATGGCTGACAATGACAAAGGATATATAAACTGTGGTACAGGATTTCAGGATAAATCCTGAAGGGATTTGACTGACCTTTTCAGATACAAGAGTTGCATTTCTTGTTATATGGGTCTTGCTTTATCTTGGTCTTAACCATACAGCAGAAAAGTATAAAATTGAGGTATAAAAGTAAAGCCATATTAATATGCTGAGATGTAAAAGGCTCAAGTCAACAACTTTTGACATTATCAGTCCTTCGGTTAACCCACTACTATTATGGATTACTGGACTATATTGGATTATGGATTACTGGACTATATTGGATTATTTTGCTGAATTTATGCACCTACAATAATCAAATGACAATGGAATACCCATCTCTGACAAAACTAAACCAAAAATGGGGATACAAAGGAATGATCATTTTTTTATCTGTATATACAAATAGGATAGATATACAGATACTTTCTCTTAATTCAATGAGAAGAAAGTTTTGAGCCAATAATGTTTAGACAAGATATCATGTTTGCATCTTGTACTGTGAATAACCACTATCAAGACAACAATATGCAATGTATTAATTACTGAAGCTGTCCTACTAATCGGTTTTGAAACTATCTCATTCTTATTTGTTTCTCAATAAAATTAATAAAAAAAACCATAATGGAAAGCATTTGAGTTAGACCTCGTGGTAGAGCTAATGCCTAACAAGCAGATATTACAAAGAGAAAATAAGAAATAAAGGGGCTGAGCTCAGATACGACTCTAGTAAGAAGGTTCCTAAAACCTTAGAGTCACAAGTCACTACCCACTGTATTTAACTCAAGAATTTTAATCACAGAAGTTGGTTTAGACTGTTTTACTGTACGAAACATAAAAGGAGGAGAGCTAACAACAAAATGAAAATAAAGGGGCTGGAGAGATGGCTCACGAGAATAAGCACTTCCCTGGCAAGCACAGGGCCTGACTTCAATTCTCCCCCCCCCCCAAAAAAAAAAAACAGATGAAAACAAAATAGTACTGATCCTTGGAATACAAAAGGGTGGGATGTTGACTAGGAGACATTTCTTGCTAACTCACTAATAAAAATTGGTGATGCACACACCGAGTTGATCATTAAAGGTTAGCCTTTGCTCTCCCTTTTTCCCAAGCAATTCATTCTTTACCATCTGTAAGCCTGAGAAACATACTGAGGTTAGAAAATCCATAAGCAAAGAAGCAGTAGATAACATGTTATTTGGAAACATTAAAATGTGATTTTTTATTGCAACCATAAAAAGAATTTGTGATGTGAAATATAAAAAATAAATAAAGGGAGGGGCTGGGAAGATGGCTCAGTGGAATAAGCGCTTCCCTGGCAAGCAGGGGCCTGAGTTCAATCCCCAGTTCCTCCAAAAATAAATAAATGAATAAATAGAATTTTTTAAAGTACAAAAATTTATAAATAATACAAAATTTCACTAAACAAAGTAATAGGAATTAAACACTGGTTGTTATATTGCATGTCTGCTGTCTTCATGTTAGACGTACTGGTTACCAGGTAAAAGCATGCATATTGGTCCAAAAACTAATAAAAAATTTAAAAGGAGAGAGAAAAAAGTTTAAGCCATAAATGGTTCCCTTCAATACACCAATTTTCCAAGCTATTCTGTGTACATTACATATATATTTCTTTTTCACTTCCTTTTTTCTTTCTTTTTTCCTTTCCCTGACCTCATTTGTACATTCCCTTTGAACAGTTTCTTTCCCTTTCACACACTATCTATCAAACTAGTCAGATTTTACCTGCTCTTCCATGTTCTTACAATAGGGAGATAATATGCTTACAGATGCAGGTCTGACTTATTTCACCTATGAGTATGGTCTCTAGTTGCATTCATTTACCTATAAAAGTCTTGAGCTTATCTTTTTTATTATTGAATAATACTCCATTGTATAAAAAAATAAAAAAACACACTTTTTATCCCTTCCTCAGCTGATGGGTATTTTGGTTGTTTCCAAGATTTAGTTATGACAAATTGTGTTGCTATAAATGCAGGTGCAAATATATTGCTGTGGTATGATATTTTCAGTTTTTCTGGAAAAAAAATACCCAGAAGGGGAATAATTGGGTTGAATGGGTCTTCTAATCCTAGGTTTTAGGAGATATCGACACTGATTTTCTAGTGGTTATACAAGTCTACACTCCCCCAACAGTGGAGAATGGGTCCTTTTCCCCCACAGCCCCTGTAGCATATGTTATTGATTTGCTTCTTGATAATAGACTTTCTGGGCCGAGATGGAATCTGTTTTGTTTTAATTTGTATTTCTTGAATGATCAGTGGTATGGACCTTTTTTTTTCTTTTCATATTTTTATTTGCCTTTTGTATTTCTTCCTTTGTGAAGTATGTATTCATCTCAGATGCCCATTTTCACATTGGGTCTTTGAATTTTGTAGATCTGATTGTTTAAAACTCTTTATACATTCCAGATAGAAGTCCTTTGGATGAGACACAGTTGACTTAAATTCTTTCCTAATCCATGGGTTTTCCTTTTACTCTGGTGGAGATTCCTTATAACATGCAGAAACTTTCGAAAACATGAGATCTCTGTTATTAATTCCTTGATGTATTTCCTGTGCCATTTGGTTTTTGTTCATGAACTCTGCCTAGCCCTGTCTTGAAGATTCTTACATATTTTATCCTCCAGTACATTTACTGTTCCTATTTCAAAATTTAAACCTTTGATCCATTTTGATTTTGGTGCATGCTGATAGGCACGTGTCTAATTTCAACTTTTGATGTGTAGAAAACCAGTTTTTCCAGGACTATTTGTTAAAGAGGCTATCTTTCTTCTAGTGAACATATTTGGCCCCTTTGTCAAAGGTAATATAGCTGATATTAATATGCTGAGCTGTAAAAGGCTCAAGTCAACAACTTTAACATTGCCAATCCTATGGAAAACCCACTACTATTATGAACTACTGGACTATTTTGCTGAATTCACTCACCTACAATATTTAAATGACAATGAAATACCCTTCTATGACAAAGCTAAACAAAAAAGAGAGATACAAATGAATGACCATTTTATATCTGTATATTCAAAATAGGATAGAAATATAGCTATTTTCTCCTAAATTTGATGAATAGAAAGATTTGTTCTAGTAGTGTTTGTGGACAGGATATCATGTCTGCATCTTGTACTATGAATAACCACTATCAAGACAACAATATGCAATGTATTAATTGTTGAAACTGTCCTACTAATCAGTTTTGAAACTGTCTCATTGCTATTTATTTCTCAATAAAATTATAAAAAGAGATAATGTGGCTGATCATTTTTGTAATTATATCTGCATCTTCTAATCTTTTCCCTTGATCCTCAGATCTATTGTTGTTATTAATTTGCCAGTATCATGCTGGTTTTATCACAGTAGCTTTGAAAGATAACTTCAAGTCAGAGATTGTGATACCTCCTGCTTTTCCATTTTCACCCAGGTTAGAATTTGCTATTTTTGTTCTCTTCTGCTTCCAGATGAATTTTAAGATTGTTTTCTCGAGATCTGTGAGGTACACTGATGATGTTCTGATAGGGATTGTATTAAATCTGTATAACAGTTTTCGGGTTATGGTCACTTTCACAATGTTGGTTTTTCCTATCCAGGTGCAAGGAATATCATCATTTTCTCAAATCCTCTTCAATCTGATTTTTCACTGTCTACATCTCTTACTTCCTTTGTTAGGATAACTCCCAAGCACTTCATTTTTTGGATGTTATTGAGAAAGGTACAGCTTTTCTAATTTCTCTCTCAGTGTGTTCATTGTGTATGTATAGAAATGATGTTGATTTCTGAGTGTAGATATTTATCCTGATAGGCTATTAAATTTGATTATTAAATCTAGAAGTCATTTGATGGAGTTTGTGTGGTCTTTTAAGTAGAGTATCATGTCATCTCTGAATAATGATAATGTCACTTCTCCCTTTCCAACCATTATTCCTTTCATCTCTTCTCCTCTCTTCTCTTTTCCCCTCTTCTTCTTCCTCTTCTTCTTCTTCCTCTTCTTGTTCTTCATCTTTTCTATTTTCTTCTCCCTCTCCCTCTTCTTCTCATTCTCTCCTTTTCCCTCTCTCCCTCTCCCTCTTCCGTTTTTGCTCTCTGTCATCTAATTAATCTAGCTAATGTTTCCAGAACTATATTGGATATAAGTGTCACAGTAGATATCCTTGTCTTGTTCCTGATTTTAGGGTGACTTCAATTTTTCTCCATTTAGTATGATGTTAGCTGTTGGGGTTTTGTTTTTCTGGTTCTTTTCCCCCTTTGGCTTTTGGTTTGTTATACATGAATTTTTTCAGGTTGAACTAAAGACTATCTATTCTGATTTTCTGTAGGGTTTTAATTGTGGATGAGTGTTGGACTATGTCAAAAAAAAATTTCTGCTTCCATTGAGATAATCATGTGAATTTTCTTTTCTGACTCTTTTGATGTGGTGGTGTATTATATTTTTTGTTTCAATACATTTTTTTCCTTGTATCTTGTCTTCATTTATTACCCTTTTTTTTTAAAACAAACATTTGCTTGAGAGCCAGTATGGCAATAATTGGTATGATATGACAAGCAGTACCTGTTTAGAAGATCAGAATGATAGGAATTTCAAGCATGAATCAACTATTACACATGGCTATCTTAAGTACATTTGCTTAGTTCACAGGTATCTGCATATAAAGTTAGTTAGGGTGAGAATCCTACCAATTAATTGCTAGTTTCAAAAAACTGCTGAAGATTCTCAGGATCACTGCCTTACCCATCTTGTGCATATAAAGGTATGGCTTTGACCCTATAATGTTTCCTACCTTTTCTTTGTTTTCACTAATTAATACATTTCATATTGTTTTCATAGTGATTTTTTGTAGTACAAGGTGCATACATGATATTCTATTTACAAACATTATTAGAGCAGATGCCTCTATTCAGTGAAGTAAGAGAATGTACCTGTATACCTATCTTTTTTAAAGCTGAATTATAGTACATTTTCAATAATTAATACCTTTTACATTGTTATCTTCCTAGTGGTTATCCATAGTACAAGAAGCAGACAGGATATCCTGTCCAAAAACTGCTGCAAATCTTTCTTATCATAGAATTACATGAAAGTACTGCATATTTATCCTAACTGTACTATTTATATAATCATAGAATTCTCCTTCCTTCCTTCCTTTGAATCCCGTTTTTTTTGTTGTTGTTGTTGTTTACTCCCGGCATAGATGGGTATTCTATTGTCATTCAATTGTTATAGGTGCTTGAATTCAGCAAAACAATCCAACACAGTCCACCAGTCCACAATAGTAGTGGGTTATCCGAATAAGTTGTTGACTATTTATTATTATGGATTTATTTATATACCTCATTTTTATACTTTTCTAGTGGATGGTTAAGACCGAGATAAAATAAGACCTATAGAACAAAAAATGTAACTTTTGAAACGGATGAAGTCAGTCAAGTTCCCTCATGTTTATCCTGCAACCTTGTACCTCACTTTGTACATCCACTGTCAGTGTCAGCCATGTAGATGAGTCATGGTCATTGCTTGACCAATTTTCTCTCTGTAAAAGGCTGAGAGAAAGTTTTCTCTCCATATGACTTTCCTTAGGAACACTATAGATCATCGATCACATTCTTGTGTGGCCCCGTAATCTCCTTGATTAGAAAATTTGGGGCACAACTTAGTTCCATGATGTTACAGTGCAGGTTGTCCTATGTCCTGAGTCCTCACTGACCTTAAAAGGCTGAAGCCAAAATGTTCGCTTACCTTGCAGGGCTTCCATTTCTGAAATTTTTGATCTGCAAACTTAGGTTGTTAACCATCCAGAAGAGAAGCTGATTATTATCCTGCAACATATGCAGTTCAGTTTACCCTAACTATCTGTCTAAATATCAAATATCTTGGGCATAAAGGAACAGATATTTTCCATCAAGTATTGATGTATCAAATTTTAAATTCTTATAGAATATGAGGAAAAATTGAAAAAATAGTACTATACACAATTATTACACAGAAATTTAGAAATCTAACCATATACAGCCTTGTAGAAGAACAGTCTTGTAACATTTCTTTCCTTGTGTCTTTTTTTTTTTCATTTATTACAAAAAAAAAAAAAAAAAAAAAAACACTTCTACTTGTGAGGCAGTATGGTAACAACTGGGATGTCATGACAGGAAGTATGTAGTTAGAAGACCAGAATGGCAGACATTCCAAGCGTGACCCTTCTATTAAACATTGCTGTCTTCAGTGCAGTGGCTTGGTTCACAGGTATCAGTGAATATAACTCTTGGGTTGAAAAACCCTACCTTTTAACTGCTACTTTCAAAAACCTGATGATGTTTCTCGGGATCTTTGCCTTGCCCATCTTGTGTGCACAAATGTATGGCTTTGTCATTATCCTGTTTCACAATGTTTCTCCTTATCCTCTCGTGTTAGCCAATCCTCAAGTTCTCACTTTGCTTTGAATTGTATTATACCTTTCTATTTGTATTTCTTCTTTTGATTTCTTGTACTAGGGAGACTATATGACATTTGCACATGGGGATCTGATTTATTTCACTTATGAGTATATATTCAAGTGACATCCACTGAAGCATAAATGCTTCAAGTTTATCATTCCTTATAGCTGAGTAACACTCCATTGTATAAAAACACCACATCGTTTTCAACTATTCTCATGTGGCAGGCATCTTGGTTGTTTCCAAGATCTGGCTATCACAAATTATACTGCTATAAACATAGATACACATATATCACTATGATATGATGTTTACAGTTCCTCCGGAAAAATTCCCAGTAGGGGGACAGCTGGCTTGAATGGGATTTCCAGTCCTACTCTACAAACTGATCTCCACAATGGTTGCACCAGTCTACATTCCCACCAGCAGTGGAGAAGTGTTCCCTTTTCCCCACAACCTCTCCAACATTTGTTGTTGGTTGATTTCCTTATGATAGCTATTCTCTCTGGAGTGAGATGGTATCTCAGTGTTGTTTTAATTTACATTTCACGGATGGCTAGTAATGTGGAGCATTTTTTCATATATTTATTTGCTTCTTTAATTGCATCATCTGAGGAGTGTGCATTCATCTTAGATGCCTATTTCTGGACTGGGTCTTTAAATTTGAGGGTCTTAATGTATCTTAATTCTTTATAAATTCTAGAGAGCAGAGCTTTGTCTGAGTGCTTATTAGTTAGGAGTTTTTCGAAATTTGTGGGTTATCTTTTCACTTTCTTGACAATTTCTTTTGGCGTGCAGAAACTCCTCAAGAAGTGTTGATCCCAGTTGTTGATTCTTTCAAGTGTTTCCCATGTGAACACATGTTTCTTCATGAACTCTTTACCTACCCCTATGTCTTCAAGAATTCCTCCTACTTTCTCTTCCAGGAGATTGAGTGTTTCTGTTTTAATGTTGAGATCTTTAACAAATTTTGACTTTAGCTTCGTTCATGATGATAGACCTGTGTCAAGTTTTAGTTCTTGGCATGTAGAAAGCCAGTTTTTCCCACACCATTTGTTAAAGAGGGTATCTTTCTTCCAGTAAATTTTTTCAGACCCTTTGTTGAAGATCAGAGGGCTGAGTGTGCTCATAGAGGCCTCTGTGTCTTCTAATCTATTCTATTGATTTTCAATTCTATTTCATTGCCAATACCATGTTGATTTTATCACAGTAGCTTTTAGGATAATTTCAAGTCAGGAATTGTGATGCCTCCTGCTTTGTCTTTGTTGTCCAGGATTACCCTTGCTATTCTAGATCTTTTCTGGTTTCAAATAAATTTTAAGAACAATGTCTCTAGGTCTGGGTAAAATGTTGGTGACAGTTTGATAGGGATTACATTAGATTTGTACACCCATTCTGGGAGTTGACCATTATCACGATGTTTGTTCTTCCTATTCAGGAGCATGGATTATCTTTCCATTTTCTGAAATCCTCTATAATCTCTTTTCTGAGGGTATTGTAATTTTCCATGAAAAGATCTTTGACTTTTTTGGTTAAGTAAATTCAAGGTATTTCATTTTCTGTGTTGCTATTG
>PVKA01032055.1:0-25690 GCA_004027165.1 Ctenomys sociabilis
TATTTTTTTTTTTTTTTTACTACAAAATGGTCCTTCATTTATATCCCCTTTTTTGTTTACTTTTGTCAGGGATGGGTATTCCATTGCCATTCAAATACTGTAGGTGTGTGAATTCAGCAAAGTAATCCAATATGGTCCATTACACTGTAATAGTAGTGGGTTATCCACAGGACTGCCAGTCTCTTCTTTTTTCTCACACCAGAGACTGGATCACAAAATTATCTACCACAAAATGATCCTGAGCCCTTCATATTACTATTTTTGAGACCGCTTCTGGCTGAGGTGCCCAGGCTGGCCAGCTTGGAGCCTTCCTGCCTCAGTGGCTGAGCAGTTGGGATGACAGGTGTGCTCGGTGTGCCTAGTCTCTTATCATTCTCAGCAGCTGTCAGTCTTTGATCAAAACTTTAAAAATGTCTGGGCTGGGGAGGACCCCTGAGGTCTATCTTCTGGGCTATCATCAGCCCTTGTCACGCATTGTGGTGGCCACTGGCAAGGTGCGTGGCGCAGGGCCCGTGAGATGGGGCTGGGCCCGGCCAACAGGTCAGATGCATCACCCATGCAAAGCAGATTTCAAGGACAGTCCAGCTGGGCATGGTGACACACACCTGCAGTCAGAGCACTCAGGAGGCCGGGGCAGGAAGACCGCTGTGAGTTCCAGGACTGCCTGGGCTACCTTGTAAGACCCCCCTGTCTCAAAAAAAAAAGAGAATGAAAAAAATAGACCGTAAAATAGCAAATTTATGACGTTTGCAATGGTTACATGTTGAAATGACAGTGTTTTGCATATGCTAGGTTGAGAACAGTATTTTTTTTTTCTCTGTATTTTAGGGAACGGCCTACAGGGTGTTCAGGCTTTCACTACTAGATCAGACTCAGTGATTTTCCTGTTTACAGCCTTCCAAGAGCCAGGATTACAGGTGTACACCACCATACCCTGTCTCAATAACTGTCCCTGGGTGGCTGGGGATCGAACCCCCAGCCCCTGCACCTGCTTGTAGGCACTTTAATCTGCTGAACTATTTGGCTGGCCCAAGAATAGTCTGACTGCAATGGAGCACACCTGCTCTTTTTACCTTTGCAGCCAAGAGCTGCCACCAAGCATGCAGCTCGTGTGGTACCCTGTGGATTGGGTGAACCTGCGTTTTCCTGAGGTCCCAGTGAAAACACAAAGTGCACAAGACTTAAGCTTTTATTTGTTTTTCTTTAACACTCCTTATACAGTTCAGGGTGACCTCGACCACATGGCAGTCTTCCTGTCTCAGCCTTGAAGGCTGAACCTCCCAAGGTCACCCCAAGCCAGGACTAACAATTAAAAAGTGGGCTTTCAGAGAGTCCCTGCTCCAATTCCCACAGTCCTCTGGAGAGGAGGGAAATATTACTGTTTCCACTTCCACCAAGGTCAGGATTCCTTTCTAATATTCCTGAACACCAAGCATTTGGGAGTAGAGGGGAGCCTGCAGAGGTAAATGCTTGGGGACTTCACCCATGCAAGAGCTGGGTAGCTTCAACTCATCTAAGTGACATTTGGTCACAGCATGACTTATCATGTGCCCTGGGCTGTACTAGTTTATCATGCCTCAATTGTTTCACCATTCATATTGAGATCTTTATAGGGCTGGGGAGATAGCTTGATTGTCTAAGCACCTGCTTGGCAAGCACAAGGACCCAGGTTAGATCCCAGTACTGCATGCCATACTGGCCCCAGACCTCTGGGTGTGCCATGCCTGCCACCGAAAATGAACGCATACCTGTAATCCCAGCACTGGGGAGGCTGAAGACAGTCTGAGCTGCTTAGTGAGGCCCTGTACCAAATAAATAAATAAATAAATATTTTTTATATTAAAAAAGAAAAAGATCTTTATAGACTATCTAATAGTCAAGAGCAAAACCATCATAGAGGGCCCAGTGCTCATCTCCACCTGAGAGTACAAGTGCCACTGGAGAACAGTTGCTCACCAAAACCAGTTGGTGGACATTGCCCAGTTTATCTGTTTCCATTTTTGACTACCAACCTAAGCTCACTTCAGTCACCTTTTGTTTGCAGGCCTGCTTGCTTGAGCTTGTGTTTGTGATTTTCTTTAAAGAAGCCATGGCTGCCATGTTTACTGTTTTCTTTTGTCTCTGGGTGACTGCAGATTTTATAGTATTTCATAGTATTTTTCCTTTCTTTAGGATGGCGTGGAAAGCCCAACAGGAAGAAGGATCTCCAGTGTGGAAAAGACAAGTGGGATTTCCACTGGGAATGGAGTGTTCCCAAAAGCAAAGTATTGAGGGCCTGGCTGGGGAAGGATGAATGGCCATAACTGGACGTCTGCTGATCTTGGTGTGTGCAGGTCTTGTGTCAAGCGTGGAAGTCAGCCTTCCAGGTGACCAGTGACAAGTAAATGGATCACATCACTAGAGATAGCATTAGGCAGGGGGAACTATTGTCCACTAAACTTGACACACCACTGACCACTTGAAGTGGCCTGATTTCAGAGATGTTAGAATGTGTATGGTTTTTCTTTCTTTCTTTTTTTTTTTTTTTTTTTGAGATAGGGTCTGGCCTTGAGCTCACCTGAGGCTTGCAGGCTGCCTTCACACTCACAGTGATCCTACTTCCTGGGCCAGGTTCTTGAGTGCTGGCATTATAGGCATGCCCCACCACACCCAGCAGTGGGTATGTATTATATCATTAATCAAAGTCCAGAAAGCAAAAAGTAAAGGAAAACATAATTTGCTTACAACTCTTCAGAAATGGCTGAAGACTCTTGGCAAATGTTAAAAAAGGCATTTGTATTGGTACATGCAGTACTAGGGATTGAACCTGGCACCTTCGCTCTCAGCTATATACCCAATCATTTTTAAAAGTTTCAGACAGGGCCTCATCAAGTTACTAAATTGTCTAGGCTAAATTTTAATTTGGGATCCTCTTGTCTTAGTCTCTTAGAGTAGTAGGATTGTAGGTACGCCCCACCACGCTTGGCAACATTTAAAATGCTTGTTTGTTTT
The DNA here is from genome assembly GCA_004027165.1 of Ctenomys sociabilis. NCBI lineage: Eukaryota > Metazoa > Chordata > Mammalia > Rodentia > Ctenomyidae > Ctenomys > Ctenomys sociabilis. The sequence goes on from PVKA01032055.1 coordinate 2,992, forward strand.
GGAGGTGTATTGGTCAGGGTTTTATGTAGAGGAACAGACATAAGGAACAGCTATTCACACAAGATATACAACGTATAAGGAATTACAAGACTGGCTTAGGACAGTCAGCTGCAGAGTCAGACCAGGGAGCGTGCCGAGGGCATTGGCATGCCCCAGATTGGCATGCCCCAGACTGAAGAACTCAGTCCCAAGGTCTGAAGCTCACTGCTGTGCTCTGTGAGTTCAGCTCACAGGTCTGTGACAGAAGACTGAAGAGTCTGTGCTGCAAGCCAGAGCATAAAGTCCAAGCCGAACGTGAAGACTGAAGTTCCTTTAACAAAGTGGAACCTCGACTCCTTCCTCAGCCTCTTTGTATGGTCTCTTTGTGCTAAGTCATTCTGAGGCAGAGCTAATTGTGCCCCAGGGTGGGACCTCCAGCAGTCAGAACCAAGTTGCCAGCTGGACTGGGGTGCGCTGAGACTGCATTTGAGACTGGGCGTGGTGGCGTGTGCCTGTAATCCCAGCTCTTGGGAGGCTATATAGAGGTGGATCACTATGAGTCTGATCTAGTAGTAAGACCCTGAACACCCTGTAGACCCTTCCCTAAAATACAAAAATAAATAAATTATACAGTGATTCTCAGCTTGAGCTTGGAAAGCATGGAGTGAGTCAACCCTTTGCTTATTATTATTATTATTATTTTGGCAGAACCGGGGATTGAACTCAGGACCTTGTGCTTGCCATTGAGGCATCTCCCCAGCCCCTCAGTTGGAGCTTTGAGCATGTGGAACGGGTCAACCCTTTGTGTATTTGGTGGTCAGCAGGGAGATGGCACCACCGAGAGATTTCCAAGTAGCACATCCAGGTCCTGAGGAAATGGCCTAAAGCTGAAGCGTAGACTGAACATGAATTCTTCCAAAGATAATTTATGACCAGGAACATAAACATACAACTATATTTTCATAGACTCTGCAAAAATTAATTAAGACTGAATTTAAGTTTTTCCTTTTTTTTTTTTTTTTTTTTTTTTGAGAACTCTGGATCTATTGCAGACCTGCAGCAAAGAGAATCAGTCTGCCTTTAGCTTTCCCAAGAAAGAATCATTAAAACTAATGGTAATTACTTATACAGCTCTTTATTTTCTCATTTTGTTTCAAGCCAGGTGTGGTGGTGCATGCCTGTCACCCCAGCATTCAGGATGCTGAGGCAGGAGGATTGTTGTGAGTTCCAGGCTAGCCTGGTCTACGTAACAAACTCAAGGCTGCGCTGAACTACATAGCCAACCTCTGCCTCAAAACACAGGAAAAAAAAAAAAAAGGGGGCCGTCGAGACAGCTCAGCAGGCTAAGCGCCTGCTTACACAAGTGCAGGTACCAGGGATTGATCTCCGGCACCACATGTTGCACCCATGGGCAGCAACTGAGCCAGCAACTGAGACCAGGCCTGGTGGTGCAAGCCTGTAATTAGGCTGAGACAAAAGGATCACTATGAGTCCTAGCTTTGTAGTGAGATCCTGTACCAAATACATAAAAAAATAAAATTACACCCAGCATTGACATTCATTAAGGAAAAAAAAATGCGAAAAAATAAAAGGAAGAAAGGGACCTTGCATCCTTAGAGGAGGAGAGACACCATGATCAGAGGTCTGCTCCCCAGCCTGCACCTCATGCTGTCCTGAAAGAAGAGAAAAAGGCAGGTAAGGAGTGCGTGTGTGTGTGCACATGCGCACTGTGCCCTGGAGAATGCCTCCTGGAGCCAGCCTTGATCCAGGGCTTCGAGAAATACCTTTGTGCTGTTTAAAGCGCCCAGTCTGAATTCCAAGCAGCAGACAGCGCTGAGAAAGGCTCCACTGCATGGGGAGGAAAGCGCCTTTCACGGGGCAGACCCGGGGCAGCCCCACGCCCGCTGTTGTCGCCACCTCACAGGGAAAATCCCACGCGCGGAGCAGAGTCCTGAGCGCAGGACAGTGGCTTCCAAGGCCGGAACCCTCAACTGTCAGTGCCCAAGGACCCAACAGTACCACGCCTCATGGAACGTTCAAGGCAGCTCCTTGTCTCATGCCGCCAGGAGAGCCGCAAGGTGGCATGCCCATGAATGTCACTTTTCCAGGATATTTCCAGAATGGACCAAAGTTGAGACCATAAGGCCACTCTTCTCTTCATTGAAAAAGAAGTCAGAGATCACCAGTTCCAGAGTGGCTTCAGAAAATCACTAAAATTCTATTGAGAAACCAAACCTCGGCATCCTTCCACCCCACTATTTGATTCACATTGGGGTGCTCCCTAGCTGAGTGTCTTCATGGTCATAGGGTGGCTACTGCAGCTCCAGCATGTCCTCTTACAACAGTGCTCAGAGCAAAAGATAGGTAGATAGGTCTGTACCTTTTTTTTAAATGTATTTGGTATAAGGTCTCACTATGCAGTTCAGACTTGTAGTGATGCTCCTCCTGTTTTCAGCCTTCCTAGTGCTGGAATTACAGGTGTATACCTTGCTGCGTCTCAGTGGCCAGTTCACTGTGCCTGGGGCAGGGCAGGTGCAGCCGGGGATTGAACCCGGTGCCTGGGCTTGCCTAAGCAGGCGTGTAGTTCACTGAGCTGTCTCACCAGCCCAGGTCTCTGTCTTGCACATTCATCTTTATGAGAAAAAGTTGATTGAAAGTTTCCAATAGCTTTCCTCTTTTATCTTTCTGGTCAGAACTGGATCACATGCTTGTTGACAAAAGTCCCAGGATGGGTGGGATGCTGGTGGGAGCTTCTTTTTTCAAGTACCCACTTCCAGAACAAACTTGAACAAAACCTGAAATTTGATATCCAGGAGGAAGGAAAAAATGGAAGCTGGAGAGGAGAGTAAGAAGTCATAGCTGTGTTTCAGGAATCTTTCCTCCCCTCCTCTCCTCTCCTCTCTCTCCCTCCCTCTCTCTCTTCTCTTTCTTTCTAAATAGGGTCTCACTGTGTAGTTCAGGCTGGCTTTAGATTCGTATGTGACTGAGGCTGGCCTTAAGCTCATGGTGATCCTCCTGCCTCAGCTTCGCAAATGCTGGGATTATAGGTATGTATCACCATGTCCAGCTGAGTAATAATTCACTTGTGAAGCTGGGTAGATTTCATTCACTACAAAATCCCTGCACCTCCTCCTGCATTGCTCTGTGTTCCTTAAAATCACCTTGTGGCTGCAGGTGAGACAAACTGAGTCGCCAAACTTCAGGATATGATTCTTCTGTGACCAAAATATTCCCAGTGTGAAAATATCTAGGTATAAACAGTTGAAGTAGCAAGGCTAGCAGGCTCTGTTTGAATTAATAATGCAACAAGAGTTACTAAAGACAAAGACACACACCTCTGGAGATCCCTGAGTGTGAGACAGAAAAGGATAGGAAGGAAACTTCTATGTAAATTACTCCCAGGCAGAACCTTCAAGAAGATGAGAGCAGTTGCCAGGCTCCTCTGGGATGAAAATTCTTCCTAAGACCATTTCAATTGCTTAAAAGTAGCTAAAAATAGAGCCAGGGAGATGGCTCAGTGGAATAAGCACTTCTCTGGCAAACGCAAGGACCTGAGTTCAATCCCCAGTTCCGCCAAAAAAAAAAAAAAAAAAAAAAAAAAAAAAAAAAAAAAAAAAAAAAAAAAAAAAAAAAAAAAAAGAAGAAATTAAGATATAAGGCTTCATGTATTACCTGAGGTCATGGTTTGAACCCAAACAATCTAATTCCAGAGTCCTGGCAATCTAATTCCAGAGTCCTGGCTTCCTAAGCAGCCCGTCTGTACAGAATGCTGTTATAGTTTGTATCTAGTTGTCTCCCCAAAGCCTCATGCAGTCATGGGGTGGACTTTTAGATTTTGTGATTAATTCATGATCAAAGGCTGGGATTATGGGTCTGAGTACTGCTGGGATTATGGGTGTGACTGCTACACCCAGCCTGGGGCAGAGACCCCCTGAATGTAACATTAGAGAGACAGAGGGACAGACTTGTTCTCTGTAGCCATTGCTGTTGCTACTCCTGTTTTGCTGCCTTCTGCCACCATGAACTGCTGCTTCTGCTATGGGCCAGTCTGCCCTGGAGCCAGCTGAGTATGCACTGTAAACCTCCATTGACTATGAGCAAAATAAACCTTTCCTTCCTTCATCTTGGGTGTCAGGCATTTGTCCCAACAGTAAGAGATGCGTGACCAGGACAAGTGTTAACAGGCGGTATTACTTGGTTGTGGTTCTTATGTCTCATGATTGCCAATAAACTATTTCATGACATTGGGTTCTCCCAGCAGTCTGATGGGGAGGTGATTTTTTTCTTTTTTCAGTGATGGGGATTGAACCCAGGGCCTCATGCATGCTAGGCAAACACTGGACCACTGAGCTAACTGCACTTTCAAAAGGGCCTGTGTTCATGCATCCCATTTTATAGTTGAGAAGACTGAGGCTTAGAGATGGCCCATGGCTCTCTGGAGGTGTGAGCTTTGCCCTTAGCAAACTGGACTCAAAATCTGGTGCTGTCATTCTGGGCCTCTGTGGCCTTTGGCAAATTAGTCACCTTGGGTAAGTCATTTAAGCTTTCTGAGGCTCAGTCTGCTTAACTACAGAAGACCCACAAGCCCACTCCACGGGCTTGTAAAGAGGACTAGAGCAGCACGCGTCTAGTGGGACAGACTATGGGCCATGGACGGGGAAGCAGGAAGCCCACCATCCAGCGCCTTGGCATGAGCCCTGAGTGGTTTTCCCATTTTCTAATAGTTGAAAAAAAATCAGAAGAATATTTTTTAACACATGAAAATGGTGTGAAATTCAAATGTCAGTGGCACACATAGAGTTTTATTCATGTTGAGTCCAGTGTCTTGCATATAGCGGTCCCTCACCGTGGAGGCTGCGTACCAGACACCCCTGCAATAAGTGACAACCAGTGAAGTAGCGATGTTATATTTATTTCACTATTTATATATATTTTAAGGCTTTATAAACCCTTCCCATACTCACAAACATTTCGCTTTTTTTTAATGTATTTGGTACAGGGTCTCACTACACAGCTCGGATTCATATGGTCCTACTGTCTCAGCCTCCTCAGCGTAGAGATTACAGGTGTGCACCACCATGCCAGGTCTTGGTGGCCAGCTGAGTGTGCCTGGGGGCAGGGTTGGTGTTGCATATGGTGCTGGGGATTGAACCCCGGTCCTGCACTTGCCCAGGCAGGCACTAAACAGTGTATTTTATTTTTATTTAATACTCTCTCTCTCTCTCTCTCTTAACTTTCTGCAAGGCTTTATTCCAAAGGGATTCAGTCCTTCTTGGCAGCTGCCTTCCTCACGGTGGCCAGCATGTTGCTCAGCTCCTCATGCCTCCTTTGGCTTGGATGTGTGTCCCAACCCTTTTCTTGATGAACTTGAGGGCATGCTTGTCCTTGGAGACCTCGAGCAGCTCCTTGGCACGCCACACACTTCCCACGCCACATACCTCCTGGGCCATGTCCCACATGAACTTGAGGGTTTGGTGAGGCATCTGCAATGGCAGCTGTGCCTCAGTTTGCTCACATACTTAAGTCACCTTGTGGCCCTTGTTGAGGCCCACGGCCATGGGATAGCAGAGGGCCATGGCCTTTGTTAATGGTTGCTGTGGCGGAAGGCTAATAGTCTTTTAATATGTTAACATTTTAATATATTTTATATATTTAAAACAATTCAAGGCAAAAATCATTAAAAATCATAAATGCTATGCATATAAATTAATATATAGTATTGTGCATTACCACAAAGTCCCACAATATGGTAAAAAAAATCTGCGATAAATAATTTAGATTTTGTATTTTTAGGGAAGGGTCTACAGGGTGTTCAGGGTCTCACTACTAGATCAGACTCATAGTGATTCTCCTGTTTACATCCTCCCAAGAGCTGGGATTACAGGTGGGCCACCAGACCAGTCTCAATTGCTGTTTTAGCGCATCCCAAGGGCAGGACCAGCATGACAGGCCTGGGGATCAAACCCTGGGCCCTGTACCTGCTTGCAGGCACTTTAATATATTAATATTTTTGAAATCCCGCAAAACAGCGAGTCTGCAAAAGTCAAGCCACAAAATAGCAAAGGATGACTATACCACCTTTGGTTGATTTCCTAATGGGAGGTGGCATTGAGCGGCAGCCCCAGATCCTAGGCCTGCAAACCTCAAATATTTACTTCCTGCCCCTTTGCAACATGTGCTGGCTCAGATGCTAAATGTAAAGACTATGCCAGGTATTCCATGACTAGTAGTATAAGTAGCTACCCAAAGAATGATGTTTTTGAAATGTTCTGTAGATCTGATGTCAGGATTTAAAATGGCAATGAAATTGGGAAGTGGTGCTTATTATTTGGAGGGAGAAGAAAGAGCCATTGGTCACTGAGTGGCTCAAATGTCCCAGGATGCAGGAAATCAATACCAATTAAGTAGGGATCTAGTAGGATCAAGTGGTTTACATCTCCCAGTTCCTTACCACTATCCCCCACATCATGGCTTTCCACACCCGCAGATATGTACACTTTAGTCCTCATTATAACTAAGCCTTTTTTATAGTCCTGACTTTTTCCCCCCCAGTACTGGGAATTAAATCCAGGGCCTTGTGCACACTAGGCAAAAGCTCTGTCACTGAGCTGCATCGCCAGCTGTCCTTTTGTGCTTTGAGACTATAGACCATTAAACACTTTCATATGATCTAACCCCGAATTATAGGCAGCCTCATTGTCCAAAAGGGAACACAAATGAAATGTTTTTTAAAAAATCGTTTCTTGAGGTGTTTATTTCTAGGCTGGCCAAATAGCTCAGTGGATTACAGTGCCTGCAAACAGGCGCAGAGGCTGAGGGTTTAATCCCTGGGCCTGCCCCTGCTCCCTGGGGTGCACTGAGAGGGCAATTGAGACTGGGTGTGGTGGCTTGCACATGTAATCCCAGCTCTTGGGAGGCTGCAAACAGGCGGATCACTAGGAGTCTGATCTAGCAGTGAGACCCTGAACACCTATAGACCCTTCCCTAAAACACAAAAAGAAAAAAAAAAGAAATAAATTTCTAAATGATAAACCGATTTTTCTCATAGAAAATTTTACATTTTTCTAGGACAGTACTACATAGCAAAAAGAAATTTTATATCGTTTTTAATATTTTTTTACATTCTTTAAAAAAGAATCTTATGTATTTATTTGGTATAGGGTTTTGCTACGCAGCAGCTTGGAATCCTCCCATCTCAGGCTCCCTAGTACTGGGATTACAAGCCCGGATCACCAGCTGGGATTTGGTGGCCCACAGCTTGCCCGGGGCAGGACTGGAGGGGTGGGGCCAGAGAGGGGCGGAGCCAGGCTTTCAAGGCCTGTGATAGTACTGGGGATCAAACTCTGATCCTTGCCGCACCCAGGCAGGCGGTTAGACCTCCAAGCTATCTCCCCAGTCCTCAAAAAAATTTTAAATTATGCTTATATAACATAACCTCCATGTTATCTTTTTTTTTTAAATTAATTTTATTGAGGGGCCGGGAAGATGGGGGCGGGGGTTATGGCTCAGGGAATAAGTACTTCCCTGGCAAGCCCAAGGGCCTGAGTTCAATCCCTGGTTCCGCCAAAAAAACCCAAACAAAACAGAACAGCAGTGAGACAGCTTCAAAACTGATTAATAGGCCAGTTTCAATAACCAATACATTGCACATTGTTGCCCTCGCAGCAGTCACCCACAGCACAGACATGATATCCTGTCCAAACACCACTAGTACAAATCTTTCTCCTCACTGAATTAAGAGAAAGTAGCTATATATCCATCCTACTATTTTTTTTAAATAAATTTTACTTTTTTTGAGACAGGGTCTCACTGTTTTTTTTTTTTTTTTTTTGCGGAACCAGGGATTGAACTCAGGCCCTTGTGCTTGCCAGGGAAGCACTTATTTCACTGAGCCATCTCCCTGGCCCTGGGTCTCATTATGCAGTTTAGTCTGGCCTTAAGCTCACTTTGTAGCTCAGGCTGGTCTCTAACTCACAATAATCCTGCCTCAGCCTCCTGAGCGCTGGGATTACAGGCCTGCGCCACCACGCCTGGCTTTATTTTATTTAAAAATTTTTTGTTCTTATTGAGAAACAAATAGTAATGAGACAGTTTGAAAACTGATTAATAAGGCAGTTTCAATAATTAATACACTGTATATTGTTATCTTCTTAGTGGTTATCCATAGTACAAGAAGCAGACAGGATATCCTGTCCAAACACTATGAGTACAAATCTTTCTACTCACTGAATTAAGCAAGAGTAGCTGTATATCTATCCTGACTACTCTATATACAAATACAAAATGGTCCTTCCTTTGTATCTCCTTTTTTTGTTTAGTCCTATCAGAGGTGGGTATTCCATTGGTACCCATGTTATCTTGGTAATGATTTTTTTTTTTTTTTTACCATATTATAACCAATTTACTGGGGCTAAGTGCAGTGGGCGGATGCTCGGGGTGGGCGGAGCCTACGGCGGCCTCGCGAAGGTTCCAGAGTCGCCACGCACAGAGGGCAGGCCGCGATCAAGCTTAGGTCGGGCGCACAGCGGCTGGCCCGCAGCTAGCGCTGCTGAGTTCCGCGCCCGCAGGCAGTACAGCGGTTCCTGTCATTGCGTGCACGCCTGCAGCTCGGCCTTCCGTCCAACCCCGCCCCACCATGGCTTTGGTTTTGGAAGAGTTACAGAATGATCTAGAAGAGGTAAAGTTATTGCTGGAAAAGGTTACTAGGAAGAGAGTACGTGATATGCTTACAGCTTAAAAATCCAAGATTGAAACAGAAATAAAGAATAAGATGCAACAAAAATCACAGAAGAAACCAGAACTTCTTGACAATGAAAAACCAGCCGCTGTGGTTGCTCCCATCACAACAGGATACACAGTGAAGATCAGTAATTATGGATGGGATCAGTCAGATAAGTTTGTGAAAATCTACATGACCTTAACTGGGGTTCATCAAGTTCCTGCTGGGAATGTGCAGGTGCATTCCACAGAGCAGTCATTTGATCTGTTGGTAAAGAATCTTAATGGGAAGAATTACTCTATGATTGTGAACAACCTATTGAAACCCATCTCAGTGGAAGGCAGTTCAAAAACAGTCAAGACTGATACAGTTCTTATCTTGTGTAGAAAGAGAGCAGAGAATACTCGGTGGGAATACTTAACTCAGGTTGAGAAAGTGCAAAGAAAAAGAAAAGCCACCATATGATGCCAAGACAAATCCTAGTGAGGGATTAATGAATGTTTTAAAGAAGATTTATGAAGATGGAGATGATGATATGAAGTGAACCATTAATAAAGCTTGGGTGGAATCAAGAGAGAAGCAAGCCAAAGGAGATTCAGAATTTTAAGACTTTCTATTTATTTTGTTTGTTTATTTATTTATTTATTTATTTATTTTTTGCGGAACCGGGGATTGGCCCTTGCGCTTGCCAGGGAAATGCTTATTCCACTGAGCCATCTCCTCGGCAAGACTTTAAAGTCCTTTTCAAAACTATGATTCAGAAATACTGGTATTTCCAATAAGGGAATGTTGGTGAGCTGCACATAGAAATTTGACAGAGAGCTACAAAGCCTTCAAACTAAAGGCAGTGAATTCTCCATTTCTTACTGGAGGATTTATTTAAATAAGATGCTTATTAAGTACTTCCTGCAAAGATGGTTTTATTAGTATCCTGGTCATTTTGTTTATGTAAGGGTTACATGGTATTCTCATTGAAATATAAAAAGCAAGTCCTACCTAAAGAAAACAATACATTGTGTACATTTTTCTTCATCTAGGAGGTAGAAAACAGAAGTATATGCTTGCCTGTAAGTTATAGATGTCAGCTCCCACTAATAAGAATAAAAGTGAATTTTTGTATAAAATTCAAATTTGTGCTTGTGCTTCAAATTTGCTGTAGAGTGGATGGTCAACTATTGCCAGCTTAAGCAGTGCAAATAGCAGGGACTACCATGCACTAATCCAATCACAAATGTTTCTACTTAGATTTAAATATATTTGTTTATGAATATAGAATTGAAGTAATAGACAAGCATCTCTTCATGTAATGCCAGTTAGTAAGTTCTACCATGGATCAGATAGCTTTAAAAATAACCATCATAAAGTAAAAATAATTCATTTGAAAGACCATCTATTCCTATGTTCAATAAAGTTGGATTTTTATGTAAAAAAATATAATCAATTTACTGATTGCATATTTAAAAAAAAATCAAACTCTACTAGGTACTAGTTTGACAAGCTTTAGCCAGTGATGGAAGATAGAGGAATGTTTTCCTAGTGGCCAGGTGCATACTTTTGAGTTGAATCAGACCTGTTCTTCCAGTTTACTAGTAATCTTTTAATTATGCTGATGGGAGTGTGACTTAAATATTCTGTCAGGAGAAAATCTGATTAATTAAGGTCCCCAAATAATGATTTCTTTCCATGCCAGCAAATGCATCACCAGTCATGTGATCTAAGCTAAAACCTGCTAAATTTTTGACATGATAAAGGACTTTAACATCCAGCTGAATTAAAGGAATTTATTCTTTTATCTTTCTTAAAAAGCACCCCTAGTTTACATACTCAACTCCAGCCCTCTGATACATTTTTATCAGTGTTCACAGGTAATTCTCATTTTCTGGTGACTCTTAAATCATGGACTAGTGCTTAAATACACAGGGATAGATGTACATTAAAATGTTAATAGTTGTTGGGCTGGGGAGATGGCTCAGTGGGATAAGCACTTCCCTGGCAAGTGCAAGGGTCTGAGTTCAATCCCCAGTTCTGGAAGAAAAAAAAAAAAGTTGTTGTTACTGACTGGGTGGTAAGATATTGTGTGGATTTTTCCATACTGCTTTTCTATATTTTCTAAAATTCCAACAATATGTGCCACGGCTATAATATACTTAATGAACAACATTAAAATAAAATAAACTGAATCCACTTCTCATTTAAATATTCAGCCAGTGCATATAGGTAGTAGGGGGGATAGGTTTTCTTTTCTTTTCTTTTTTTTTTTTTTTTCAGAACTGGGGATTGAACTCAGGCCCTTGTACTTGCCAGAGAAGCATTTATTCTACTTAGCCATATCCCTAGCCCCGATAGGTTTTCTTTTTCCACTCTCTCTTGTTTAACAGAAAAGGCTCAGGAAGCTGGCAGCAAAAATCAACCTGGTCTACCTCAAGCATTACAGGAAGCAACTGATAAAAACATTTTTGCAATGAACACAATTTAACACTAAAAACGGTGTTAAGAACATAATAGATTTTCTTTGTCTTTTTCTTGATAGGGTCTTGTTGTATAGCTCAGACTGGCCTTGAATTCACTATGCAGCATGTAGTCCAGGTGAACTTCCAACACACAGCGATCCTTCTGCCTCAGCCTCCCCAGTGCTGGGATTCCAGGCGTGTGACACGACGCCTGGCCCAACTTCTCTTTTTTTCTATGTGAATGCTCAGAGGTATGGCAGACCCCAGTTTTGCCAACAGCTGTTTTGTACTGCCTGGGAACTGTCACATCTCATGTGGAGAAAGCAACTATACTCGTAACACTGTGGCTGAGCACGAATAGCAGTTTGATTTTTTTTTTTTTTTCAGAACTGGGGATTGAACTCAGGCCCTTGTACTTGCCAGGGAAGTGCCTATTCCACTGAGCCATCTCTCTGGCTCTTATGGGCACTAAAGTTTAAAATTCATGTAAGTGTCCTGTGGCATGGAATACTATCTTTCTTTTGATTTTTGTTTTAACCGCTTAAGAGCATAAGCATAGACCTCACCTCCTGGGCCACGTCAAGCAGGTGGCAGGAAGGCCTTGCTGCATTGCTCAGGCTGGCCTTCAACACACGGTTGGTCACTGTGGTCACTGCCTCGGTCTAATGAGCAGATGGGATTACAGGTGTGGCCCACTGGGTCCCCCCCCAGATTATTCCAGAATTTCTTCTTAAAAGGCAACTTGAACAACTGGTATAGCTCAGTGGCAGAGTATTTGCTTGGTACTTGCATATAAGTCCCCAGTGTTGTCCCTAACACTATTGAGGGGGGGACCTGTATAATACTATGATGAATAGAGAGCTCAGTGTTAATTAGTATGAACAAGGTAATGATACAAATATGAAGCACTCGGGAGGCTGAGGCAGGAGGATTGTTGTGAGTTCAAGAACAGCCTGAGCTACAAAGGGAGCTTAAGGCCAACCTGAATTGCATAGTGAGACCCTGTTCAAAAAAGACTAAATAAATAAATAAATAAATAAATAAAAAATAAAAATAAAATAAAAATTTAAAACATATTCTTTTTTTTTTTTTGTCTTTTTGAGACAGGGTCTCACTACGCAGTTCAGGCTGGCCTTAAGCTCACTTTGTAGCTCAGGCTGGTCTTGAACTCATAACAATCCTCCTGCCTCAGCCTCCCGAGTGCTGGGATTACAGGCCTGCGCCACCACGCCCGGCTTAAAACATATTCTAATCAAAGATTTTTTTTTTCTTTTTTGTGGTACTGAGGATAGAACTCAGGACCTTCCACTCGCAGGCAGGTGCTTATACCACTGAACTGTATCCCGAGCTAAAACATTATATTCTAGTTCGGTGCTCTAACCTGCTAAGGGCCTGCCACCTAAAGTCAGCTGTGTATTTTTTTTTTTTTTTTTTTTTTTTTTTTTGTGGTACTAGGGATTGAACTCAGGATCCTGCACTTGCCAGGCAAGGGCTTATTCTCCCAGAGCCTGTCTTTTTGTTAAACAAGGGCAGTTAGCAGGTGGAAAGGTGCTAAGGGTTTCTTAGCACCACACAGAGACTCTATACCGTCACATCGGTGATCTAAAAGACGGAAGGCAAACCTTCAGGACCTGACAGCTCAGTCTCCAGGCCTCCTTGGAGTGCATTCCTCACTTTGCGAAAATTGACATTTTCCATGGCTGAAAGCATCAAGACGGTCTCCTGATCCAAGATTTTCTCCATTTCTTTTTCCAGCAGTGAGGATCGAACCCAGGACTTCTGCATTGAGCCACACCCCACTGCCTCTTTAAAAATGTTTGCTGTTGAGATAAGGTAACCCTAACTTGCATAGGCTGGGCTCAGAGATTTTATCCTTCTGTGCCAGCTTCCTTGAGTACTGAGATGAGATGCCAGGCAGCTTCTGTTCTTATGTATTGGAGGAGGAGCAATTTCTTTTATTTTTATTTTTATTTTTTGGTATTTTAGGAAAGGGTCTACAGGGTGTTCAGGGTCTCACTACTAGATCAGACTCCTAGTGATCTACCTGTTTACAGCCTCCCAAGAACTGGGATTACAGGCGCGCTACCGTTCTAAACCAAAGTTTGCTTACCAATAACTTACCTAAAATTAAAATACAGTCTTTGAATAAATGCAAGGATGATAAAAGCTCACCAGATAAAGCCAAGGGAACAAAAATAAGGTTTGCAAAAAATAATAATAAGGGGCCAGGGAAATAGCTCAGTAGAATAAGCACTTGCCTGGCAAGTGCAAGGTCCTGAGCTCAATCCCTGGTACCACCACCACAATAATAATAAATAATAAAAATAATAATAAGGTTTTCTTTTAAGGACAAAATGGGAATTCCTAATTAGCTAGCTGTTCATTTTGTTTGAAGGAACAACACATCTACCCTCTGGTTTAAAAAGTATACCATTCTGGGCTGGTGAGATAACTTCGTAGTCTAAAGTGTCAAACAAGCTTAGGCAGCAGCAGGGAACCGCAGTTCGATCCAGGCACCACATGCCACTCCAGCCCTCCCTCAGGGTGGGCTCAGCAGGCCAAAAAAAAAAAAGAAAGTACACCACCCATTGCCTTAGAGCCTTTAGGATTCTTCTCTTTTGCTTTTTTTTTTTGTGGTACCAGGGATTGAACTCAGGACTCTGTGCTTGCTGAACAGGTGCTTATTTTACTGAGCTGTTTCCCCACCCAGCCTTTAGGATTGAATAGACTGTGACTTCTCTATTTCCATTTTAGGGACAAAGAATGTGATTCCCACTCCACCACAGGCAAATAAAATGAAATAACTATTTAAATGTGGTGTGTAGTTCAACCAACATTTTTTTTTTTTGTTTGTTTGTTTGGCAGAACAGGGGATTGAACTCAGGCTCTTTCGCTTGCCAGGCAAGCACTTATTCAACCAACATTTTCTACTCTTATTTCTGCTATTGTTTAAAAGCAAGATTTGGTCTCCTTCCCTAACATCATGATCGCTGCTTAACTGTCGAGTTATAATTTTGCTGCTATGTCAATTTTCAGTATTAAAACCAAGTAATTGTATTTATTTCCTTCCTCTGCCTTGGAAATGGATGCCTTCTGAAAAGACTGGCAGAAACTAATGAAAGTAAGACCCAGCTCCTGTCTCCGGCTCACGGGTCTGATTTGAAACCCTTCCCTGGAGGAAAGGACAGATAAAAGACTCAGTGCCAGCCATCATTCTTGGCTGGTTCTGAGAACATAGGGACCAATCTGTCAAGCCAAAAACTATTCCCTTAAAGTTGCAACAACATTAGTATGTGTAATAATGCAAGTGCGCTGGACTCAGATCCCAGGAGCCATAGAAATTGGCAGCTGAGTAGCGTCCACCAGAGAGAGAGGAGTGCTGTGCGGTGGGGGCTGGGAAAGTCTTGCCAACTGTGTGTTTGAGATTAACTTAACTTTTATTCCTTGCTAAGAAAACTTGGATTATAGACATTCAGCTTCATGAACACAGAAATCCCCCCAAATGGTGCCTTAAACAAGATAAAAGTTTATTTACTTTTGATTAAAAGCTACGTAGGTGGTCCAAGGCGGCTCGGACCCCAGCTTTTCCCTTGTTTCTGCTTTGCAGACCCCTACTGACTGCACTGCTCAGGATGGCAGCGTCCAAGCCCCAGGCAGCAAGACGGGCAAAGAGGGAAACTGGAATTCTGCAGTAAAATTGCTTGTCTGGATCAGCCTAGTTTTGTGTGGGTTAAAAAAATTCATTCATCCGTTCAGATAGTCATTCAACAAATATTCAACAGAATTTATTGAATTTGTTTATTTAGTTATTGCTGAATTCAACAAATATTTATTTAACACCTACTATGTGCCAGGCTGATCAACAGCCTGTATGTGGGCCTAGCAACAATGGTAAACAAAACCACCCCTGGCCCACCTCTGAACTGTTTACACCCCAGCTCCTTATTATAGTGCTCTGCCTGCCTGAGGTCACAGAGCCAGCGGAGGCCCAATTATCGGTGTGATGCGCTCTGGGATGAGACCTCTGATGGTGCTCTGGGAAAGCCCAGCTGAAGGCAGGACAAGTTCCGGTCTGGGCAGCAGAGTGGGCAGCACTGATCCTTCCGGTCTTTGAATCTTGGTGACAAAATGATGGCTTTTTTTGTTTTAAAGTATTTTACTAGAGGGTCTAAAGGGTCTCTGTAGATTGGATTTGTAGTGATCCTACTGTTTTCAGCCTCCCAAGTGCTGGGATTACAGATGCACACCACCATGCCCAGTCTCAATTCCCAGCTGAGCAAGCCCCTGGGGCGGGGGCGGGGCTTGCATCTAAAACCTGCTGAAACCCTGCAACTGCTGCGCTCAGTCTAAGCAGGAGCTGTAGTCTGCTGAGCTATCTGGCTGGCCCAGGGCACTTTTTTTTTTAGTGGGTCACTGATGACCTATTTGAACTTTGGGTGCTGATTCCCATTTTCTCAGAAGCCCTGAGGCTTCCTGCACTGTTCTGGGCAGCCCACCGTATGTGCACAGAGTGACCGCGCTGTGGGATGAATTACGCGCTCGCTCTGTCAAGTAAAGACAAGCCATGGTGGCGCACACCGGTGAGCTACCACTCAGGAGCTGAGGCAGGAGGGTCGCTGTGAGTTCGAGATTAGTTCGAACTGTACAGAGAAATCTTGTCTTAAAAAAGAAAGGGGCCGGAGAGATAGCTCAGTCGAATAAGCGCTTGTCTGAGTTCAATCCCCAGTTCTGAAAAAAAAAAAAATAAATAAAAATAAAAAAAATAAAAAAAAAAATAAAGAAAAGAAGAACGTTAACGGGGGTGGGGGGCAGAAAAATCATTCAACCCCCAACAGAAATTATGTCCCCAAGTTGATCTCTCTGAATTTACACAACCACACACACAACTATAAACAACCATGTACACAGTCCCACATGCAGCCAAACGCGGTGGCACACACCCACGTCCTCGCAACCAACCCCCATGGTGCTTTTCTAGTCTGGCCACCACAGGTGCAGCGACACGGTGGCTCTCGGGCCCTCGTTCTTTACCGACAACTTTACGTCTAGAGGTCGTACTGTATTTCCTTGTATGGGTGGTCCATAATTTGCGTTGCAAAGCATAAAGGACAGGACGTTTATTCTGATTTCTGAAAGAATACCTTGGATGTAAACATTCTGGACCTCGAGGAAGCCTATCACGTGGGAAGGAGAAGGCGCCCGAAGCGGCTGCGAGTGTCCCGCGGCCCAGCCAGCCAGGGTTCTTGGGAGCCCTTCTGGGTCTGCCGCTGGCTCTGTGCTCACCTGAGGCCCCCGCGGGGGGCGGAGCAAGAAGCAAGTGACGCCGCCGCTGTGCCTTGGAACTGCTCTCCGGAGGCGAGGACAGTGTGAGCGGGAAAGAGGCGCGTGCTCATGACGTCGCCAGGGCCGCGCAAGCTCTGGAGGACAGCGGCACGCGCCAGCCTGGGCGGGAAGCGCCGCAGGCCAGCCCGTCTGTGCCCGGGGCCTGACTCCGAGGGCACCTCCCCCAACTGCCACTGTCCCCAGCACCGCCAGCGGAAGCACATTGAGTGCTCTTCCTGTTCGCTGCCTCCGCAAGCCCAGGCGTCACTTCTTTGCCCCTTGCAGCGGTAACGGAGTCACACATACTGATTTGCCAGTGGTGCTCCTCTTTGCCCAAAGATCTACCCAAGGCCGCTTCTGAGCCAGATGATGCAGAAGGTCTGATTTCAAAAAGAATACCTTAGCATTAAACATTCTAAACCTCGAGGAAGCCTATCATGTGGGAAGGAGAAGGTGCCGAAGCCTGGCCTGTGGCTCAGACAATCTGTGTTCAAATCCCGAGACTGCTGACAAGCTGTGGAGTTCTGGGCAAGGCCCCTAACTCGGGCCTGGCGGCTTCCTCTGCAAAACAGGGAGGACAGAGTGTATCTGCCCCTTTCTCAGGCTAAGAGGACGTGGGAGAGAGGATGGATAGAAAACTCTCCGCTCTAGCAAAAGCGAGAGCAAGGCGGGCTCTCGGTGGCCGTGTGGTATTCACTTGTTTAAATTGTGGTCTCTCCATCTCTGCTGTGTTGACATTTTGAACGAGAGAGTTGTCAGTGGTGGGGGTTGTTCGGAGCGTTCTAGGACGTTTCACAGCGTCCACGATGTCAGTAGCATTGCCCCCACTTGTCACAACTGAAAATATCGCCAGACATTGCCCAGCGTTGGGGGTGGGGCTGTTACTGCTTAATGAAATGTTAAAATAAAATAAGCTTATCTGTCTGCACATATATGAATCCACACATGTGTAACATAGATAGGTATTGTTATATTTATAGCAAGATATTAAATATGAATATATGCATGGAGACTATATACATAAATATAATACACTGTATAATATATACATACAAATGAAACCTAAAACATACGTAAATATTTATATAAAACATAAACACATATAAAACATCTATCTATCTGGAAAGCACTGATGAGGACAGTCAAAAAGTTTAAAAAAACAAAAAGCCATGTATATGGAAAGGCAAAACTTAAGTAAACAAAGGGCAATCTGAAATCCAAGCAAAAGTGACATGGTTTCTAATTTCCTCCTAAGTGAAATGTGGACCAGATGGGGGTCAGGGATGAGTGGGCTCCAGAGAGGAATTCGGCTGGCTTTGGGGAAAGAGAGCTTGTGTGTGTGTGTGTGTGTGTGTGTGTGTGTGTGTGTGTGTGTGTGAGACAGAGAGAGAGACAGAGACAGAGAGAAACAGAGAGCAAGAGAGACAGAGAAACAGCAGGAGAGACAGACAGACAGGCAAGCAAAGAGCTGTAAAGCTGTGGGGGGATGAGGGGCGGCCCAGATAGTCTCTGGTCCTGGTCCAGGCTGTGCTGTACTAAGCATCTGAGGCCACCAGGAGGACCCCTCTCTGGCAGCTGGGAACCCACTTTCTGTTCACATGGGTCCCACTTTGTGCCTCTCAGGCAGCAGGAAGCATTTCACATGGCACCTCCCCGAGCTACACAATGACTTCAAGCCCCTCTTTCCTTCTCTGTCCCTTTCTGTGCTGTGGCAGGGAAAGGGCCCAGGTGCTTGCTGGGGACGGTGAGGGGGGGTGAGTGGAGGTGGCTCAGTTAGGGCTACAGAAAGACAGATGACAGCTCCCTATCCCCCTGGGGGGGGGTGTCCACAAACACTGTCCTGTCCCTCAATGCATGACTCCGACTAACTCCTTTTGTCCTCATGGAAAGTCCAGAAGATGATGTGATTTTGCCCATTTTACAGATGCAGTACTGAGGCCCAGAAAAGACACTGATAGGTTTTACAGGTTGTAGGGGCAGGGCTGGGGTTTGAACCTAGGCAGGCAGTTTCCAGAGCCCAAGTGTTAGCCTAGAGTGAGTCTGACAGCTTGTGGGAGCATTGTGACTGCCAGATGATGCCTGGCAATGCATGGCCACATTTCCTGTTGCTATGGCAGAGCAATGCCACTGGTAGCCACCAGGTAGAGAAGCCAGCGATGCACTGGGTGGTCCTTCCCCACTGGATCAGTCCACTCCAGGTCAGAAGCACAGTTAAGGAACCCAGGCACAATCGCTAACACAAGGCGAGCCAGCTTTTATTCTAGAATGCTCATGAGTTTCTTTTCTAAATGAAATAATGCGCACCCATCAGAGCATTTCAAAGACTTCCTCCTCTGACCCATGCCCTGGGGCAAACGGTTTGACTTGCTGCGGCCCATCCTTTTCTACTGTCTGTACTCTGCCTGTCCACGCACTCACCTGTCTAGCTTTTTGTCCTGTGACTTCGCACACTTGCCTTGGTGCCAAACTCCAATCCCACTGAAAACTTCAGGCACCTGCTCTCCTTGTGCCCCAGGTGTCTGTGGACCTGCAGCCCCCAGCGCCTCCTGAAGAGGCTGCTTTGTAGCCTCTCCAGGTCAGCACGTCCCCCTTCCTCCCGTCCCTCCTTACCCAACCTGGCTTCTTTGTAACCTTCCCATCTCTGATGTCAGGGTCAGGGCAGACATTTACTTCCTAACTTGTTCTCTGGTTGACCCCTTCCCAGAATGCTGACTCCCTGAGGACAGAAGTATTGCTGCCTTCCCTCTGCCTCCTCCCTTCTCCCCCCTTCTTCCCTCCCTCCCTTCTGTTGTTCCTCCTCCCTCCTCCCCTCTTCTGTTCCCCCTTCCTCATTTCTTCCCTCTCATACCCGATTGTTCTGAGTACACATAGCATCTCATTTATTTTTTCCTTTTTTTGGTACCAGGGATAGAACTCAGGACTTTATGCTTGCCAGGCAGGGGCTTAGGCTATTGAGCAATCTGTCCAGCTAGCATCTCATTTAGTTCCTCCAACACCTTTCTGGGGTACTATTTATTCTACAATTCTTTTTTTTTTTTTTTTGCAGAACCAGGGATTGAACTCAGGCCCTTACGCTTGGCCAGGGAAGCACTTATTCCACTGAACCATCTCCCTGGCCCTTATTATTTTACAGAAAAGAAACAGAAATGTGTGATTAGGTTCAGCAACCAATTTTTTCCAAAAGTGAGATAATTTAGATTGAACCTGAAAGTCCAGTTCAGAGATTTCACATTCTTTTAATTTTTTAAAATTTATTTATTTATTTTTTGATACAGGTTTTGCTATGCAGCTCCAACTTGTAGTGATCCTTCTGTCTCTGCCTCCACAGGTGTGTGCCACCATGTGGCATGTGGTACTGGGTCTGGAATTTAGGATTGCTCTTGCCAGCCAGATTTCCCACTTCATCACTCTGCTACCCTTCCTCTCTGTGGGGTCAGAACAATTATTTTACTGAGGCCCAGGGAGGCTCAGAAGCTTTTTTGTTTCTGATACAAGCTCTCACTGCACAGTTCAGACCTGCCATGAGCTCACATTGTGGCCCAGGCCAGCCTCAGGCTTGCATGATCCTCCTGCCTCAGCCTCTGCAGTGGTGGGATTACACATTTACAGGAATGTCCTAATATGCCCCCCAAGGCTAAGCAATTAGATCACAAGTACCATCAATCTTTTTCATTGTTACAAGCAGGAAGGGTGATGAGACAAAGTATTTTGTAGCTTTAATCCCAGGGCTCTTCCCCCCACCCTCTAGGGCTCTTTTTTCTTCTCTGTTTTGAATTTGAAAGTAGCATATTTTTTTACTTAGGTATAGAGAATTTCTCTACTGAGAACATACACATCCTGCTTAAATATAACTATCTGTGATGGGCATTCTTTTGCCATCTATGTCAAACTGATTAAAATAAATTCAAACTTTTTACTTCTAAATATTAGTAGTTTCCTTTTTTTTTCTTTTTGCTCAATAAATCACTAAATATTTATAAGTAGAAATACCTGAATTCAACATGGCATTCTGCTTCGGATCCTGGACCAAGATTTCAGTAGGAAAATCTAGAAAGCTGAGTCTGGCTCATGGTATTATGCCAATGCTAATTTATTCATTTGGACAAATGTGCTGTGCTGATGTAAGGTTACCACTAGAGAAAGCTAAGTGACAATGACAGTTACTCTGTATTAACTTCCTAATGTCTCCACAAATCTACCATTTATTCCAAATAAAAATGTTTGAGAGCTGTTTAAGGTTAGTTTTGAAGTCTGTAAGCACACCCCAGTGTGTCCACAGCTATGCTGTGGTCAGAGGAAACGTCTTGCCCTTCTGCTGGACCAGTAGGTGTATTTAGCACCTCTTTTTTCGTATCAACATTTGCATTCTGCAATGAATTAGAGGCTTATGCATAAGAACAAAAGGAGCTGTTCAGGAAGTTTCTTGTTCTGTTTCACTTGTTTACGTGCAGCAGCACCATCAAAAGCAGGCTTTCTTACATTTTGTCAGCACGATGCACCTCTGCTGCGAGTGACCCAGCTCTGAGGTCTGAAGACAGAGCCTTATGCCCACAGCTAAATGACTGGAACTTCCCTGGTGAGATCTCAATAGTATGGGCTAGCGCAGTTATTATTATTAGCTAGATTATTGTTATTATTATTGTTATTATTTTGATACAGGGTCTCCCTGTGCAGTTCAAACTTGTAGGGCTCCTCCTGTCTCAGCATCCCCAGTGCTGGGATTATGGGCATGCATCACTACGCCAGGTTTCAGGGCCTGGACAGTATGGTATCATGGATGTGCTTAGACCATTGAGCTATCTCCCCAGCCCCAGATTATTCTTATATCTAAATCATTAACCCTTATGGAAATTGTTATCTTACCCAAGTTATTATTATTTTAGCTGCATTATTATAATTTGTTCTTCCTCTCTGGCTAATGTGATCTAAAAATAAATTATATATCTCTGGCTTAATGGACAATGAAAAGCTTGTTAGGTTTTATTTGAGGGTTTTTTTAAAATGTATTTAGTGTAGGGTCTACAGGGTCTCATTACACAGTTCGGTCTCATAGTGATCCTCCTGTTTACAGCCTTCCAAGAGCTGGGCTTACAGGCCAGGCCACCAAAGCCAGTCTCAATTGCAGACTCAGTGCACTCTGGGGGCGGGGCTGGTATGGCAGGCCCAGGGATTGAATTGCAGGCAACTGTGTCTGCTTGCAGGAGCTTTAATCAGCTGAGCTGTTTGGCTGGCCTACATTTTTTTTTTTCTTTTCTCTCTCTTTCTCTCTCTCTCTCTCTCTCTCTCTCTCTCTCTCTTTCTTTCTGCAGTACTGGGGATTGAATTTAGATTGGCCCACATTTTCAATGCTGACAATAAAAAGTCCATTTTTGAGAAAGTTCCAGCTGCCCTGCTCACTGCCGCTCTTGGTGTCTGGCACATCTCTGATACTCATTCAGGGTAAGTGAATGACGAGGGGGAGAGTTGTGCAATGTTTTGCATTTATAATTTTTAGCAAGCATTAAAGGACTATTCTCTGAAGGCAGCCTATTTGGGATGTGGTTGAAGAATTTTTGCTTCCTGTCATATTCACTTTTTAAGGAACAGACTTTAAGGAATTTCAGTGTTAATAATTAGAGGAAGATAGGTGATTTTCTACTTACAGAAATCTGGCAGTAGGGCTGGGGAGCTAGCTTGGTGGTCTAAGTGCCTACCTGGCAAGCACAAGGATCCGGGTTTGATCCTTGGTACTGCATGCTGAGCTGGCCCCACTGGGGGTGCAGAGCTGGCTACTGAAACCTGTGTGGTGGTGCACACCTGTAATCTCAGAGCTGGGGAGGCTGTGACAGGAGGATCACTAGGAGTCCAAGCTGCACAGCAAGATCCTGTACCAAATAAATAAATTAAAAAAAAAAATCTAGCAGTGTTTGGCTCTTCTGAAGATAGCTAAATCCTTACATTTTGTTTTCATTTGTGAGGCAAGCACAGAGCCTTTGGCAGGGCTCCCATTCAGATGACATTTTAAAACGGGAGCATATGTTTCAGGGAGTAATTAGTGATTGTTTAATATAAGGACCCTGCAGGCTGTAGGTCAGAATTGTTAACAGGCCAAGCAATGAAAAATAGTAAGGCCTCAGCAGATAGCATAAATAGTCCAATCTGACCTCCAAAGGTCAAGAGAGAACTAAATAATTTGGTCACAGTACTGACTGATTTAAGTCCACAGAGCCCCAATTTCCTTTCTGCTGGG
>PVKA01032056.1:5914-25799 GCA_004027165.1 Ctenomys sociabilis
CAAGAACTTTATATTTCCTATGTGGTCATTGAAGTCCTCTCAGGGTTTATCTTGTAGTCCTGTACATTATTCTGTAGTTCCATTGTCTGTGTCATCCATGTGGATGAGTCACGGCCAATGCTTGACCAGATTGCTCTCTGTGAGAGCTTGAGAGAAAGTTTTCTCTTCATGTGACTCTCCCCAGGCACACTTTAGAACTCCAATCTCTTTCCTCTGTGGCTCCATAATCTAGCTGAGCTGTAAATGGATATGGTTGACAATTTCTTTGAATAACTCACTATGGTTGCAGAATGCTGGAATGTGTTGGATTGTGGTGTCGAGTTCAAGCACCTAAGTTAGTTGAATGTCAATGGAGTGCCCACTTTTGACAGGTGTAGACAAAGGAAGGGTTGTGGAAAGAAAAAATAATGATGTGTGTGTATAGGCAGTACAGTTGGGATAGATAACGCTGTGCTTCTACATAATTCTATGATAGGCAAGATCTGCACTAATGGTGGTTGGACCGGATATTATGTCAATTTTTAGTACTATGGTCATCCACTCGGTAAATAACTATTGAATTTTTGATACAATTCAGGTATAAAAAAATAAGATAAGTAAGCAACTACACTCTTAATTCACTGATAAGAGATATCTGCTAAAATAATATCTGTAAATATAATATCATGTATGCACCTTGTACAATACCAAAATGTTATGAAAACAGTTTGCAATGTATTAATTCATCGAATCTGTATGGTTAAGGTATTTTGAAACTGTCTGATTGACATTTGTATTTTAATAAACTAAAAATAAAAATAAAAAATAAAAAAAAATGATAGACGACTAGAGTTACCAAAATTGAAACAGAAGTCATAAATACTGTGAGCAATTTAGTAAGACATTGTATCGGGAAAGTAGTAAGAAAATACTAGAAAGGCCCACATGTAAATGGATTTACTGTGGAATTTTACCAGAGCATTAGGGATGATCAAACTTCAATGTTCCTTAAAATCTTCAATGAGATTTAAGAGGAACGAAGACTGCCAAAGTCGTTCCTGAGACATAGAGTTCCAAAAGGAGGATAGAACTCAACTAAGGTGGAAACCCACTGACCAGCTTTCTTAGTGAGCACAGAAGAATCGCTAACGCGGTACCGACACACAAAGTGCAGCGAGCCTTGTGAGAGCGAGCGCGTGTTTACTGAGCACAGCAGCATCAGTTAGTAGCTGCCTTTTGCTCCAGCGTGAGCCATTTCTGTTTCTGCCAAGTCAAGTCCCTTATCCACGATTCTGTACCAATGCAGGTTCTCAGCTTTGGGTAGATTTTGCTCCCTTCTTCACCCCCACTCCCCGACAACAGTGGTGTGCATCTTCCCACGGTCTGCGCTAGGCCTCAGGATAACCCCAGGTGCCAGCTCTAATCCTGCTCACACGTACACTTTTAAGGCTCACGGGGCTCCAAACTTCCTGATCCTTGACGTACAGTAGTATTACTGCACAGCTGGGAGTGGAAAAGTGCCAGCATTTGTCTAGTGAGGCTGAAGGTTTGATCAAATCAATTTCTGGTTCATCAGATGCTCACTTCTCTCTGACATGGAGAAGTGTGGTCATTGTTTTGGAGAATTCTCCCTTCTGTTTCCTCAGCCATGCGAGTGTTAATTCAGGCAAACCTTGCCTTCCTCGTTAACCTGCGATGCTTCTTCATTAGAATCCTCCAGTAATTACACTGTTTTGAGTAGTAAATTAAAGTCTTTGATCAATTTTGAGTGCACTTTTCTTGCAGGTGAGAGACCGGGAGCTAAATTGAAATGTGATACTGCTATACCAAATTTATGGAGGATTCTTTTCATAAATGACAGTTTAATGTTGTCAAGGGTTTCTTCTACCTCTCTGGACATGATCATGTGATTTATTTTCTCATTCTGTTTTGATAATGCATTCACTGAGTTTCATTTGTTGAACTATTCTTTCCTCTATGAAGTGAAACTGATTTGAACATGATGTGTGGAATATTCAACGTGGAGTTGATTTTTTAAGAAAGAATGTGTTTACTACAACACCTACAGAGTCTCAGGGCACAGATGGGATTCATACTGATCCTCTTGCTTTTAGCCTCTGAAGGGGTGGGATTACATGTGTGCACAACCATGTCATCTCAATCCCTGTCTCAGAGTGCCCTCCGATAGGTCTGGCATGGCATGTTGCAGATTGAATCCTCGTCCCTAAAATAGCCTAAGCAGGCACTTTAGTCTGCTGAAATATCTGGATGGCCTAGATACACATTCCTGTTGTTTTTTGATCTTTTATACCACTAATCAATGTTTGAAATTTTGATATTACACAAACGTATAATAAATACTAAAATGCAAAACTTTGTTTTTCTGATATTTTCATTTTAAACACTTAATGTTTAATATGACAAAACTACCAAAATTAATAACTAATCAGTAGAACGAATCTAGGAAATAAACATGAGTCTGACATACCTATGGATATGAGACTTTGTGACAAAAAAACGTCTGCTCGACTTTAAATGGAGAGAATTGAATACAATTTATCAACCAACCATGCAATTAAAGACAATGTGACAGAACTTCTTCAAGAACATTTTCAGGGATGTTGAAAGGTAAAGTGGAGCAAGCAAATATGAAACTATACGAATCAACTATAGTAACCATATTTAAGTCATAGTAAATCTAAGATGGAAAAATGTAATGAAACAGAAAAGCTACTTTGAAATGTGGTGGTGTGTACACAAAGTTATGATATTAAACATGAGCAAAAGTGATTCAGAAGGTCAAGTGGCCCATGCCAAAGAGGGAGATAGCTCAGTGGAATAAATTCAGGAACCCAGGTTTGATCCCTGCCACTGCATGCCACACTGACCCTGCCCCAGACATGCGGATCCAAGCATTACATCTCAGCATGGTAGGGAATGCCTGTCATCCCACCACTGGGCAGGCTGAAAAAGGAAGATCACTACGAGTCTGACCTGCATAGTGCAAACCTGCACAAAATACATTAAAAAATGCTAAATAGATGAAATAGAGAACTAAACCAAACTTAAGGATAAATATAAGGACTTTGTACAGATTTTCTGACATGAACAATTGTTTTTCAAAATAAAATTCAAAGTGATGGAAATTTTTCCTACAAATAGAAATTGACAGCTGGAGAAAATATGGATCCATTACTAATTGCTAATTGAAGCAAATGTCATGCTGCAAAGAGAGCACATGTTCAACCCTGAGCTATATTATGGATTTTAGAAAAAAACATTGATTTTTTACTTTTTAATTTTAATTTTTATTATTCTTATGTTTTTTTTTTTTTTTTTTTTTTTTTTTTTTTTTTTTTTTTTTTTTTTTTTTTTTTTTTTTTTTTTTTTTTTTTACAGAACGAGGTATTGAACTCAGGCCCTTGTGCTTACCAGGCAAGTGCTTATTCTACTGGAACATATATAAATATTTTAAACTTAGCAAGGTTTCTTACTGTGCAAATGTGTTTTATATCTGAACCCAAGTAGAGAATCTCTCTCTGGTCTCAAGAAAATAATGTAGCACTTAGGAACAAAGATACAGCCCAGCAGCCCTGCACTAGAGGCCAAGATGGAGAAGACCTCCATGGCCACCATGGCCTTCCCCTTGCTGCTGTGGTACACGGGCAGGAAGGTGACCCACACACTGCAGAACACCAGCATGCTGAACGTCAGGAACTTGGCTTCATTGAAGGTGTCAGGCAGGTTCCTGGCCAGGAAAGCCACAGTGAAGCTCACCAGGGCCAGGGAGCCCAGGTATCCCAGGACGCAGTAGAAGGCAGTGAGGGAACCCTTGTTGCACACGATGATGATGTGGCCGTGTTCAGAGTGAGCATCTGTGTCAATGTAGGGTGGATTTGTCCCCATCCAGACCCCACAGACAGTGAGCTGGATCAGGGAGCAGATGGGGATGATGTAGTTTGGTGCACCTGACACCAGCCACTGTCTTGTCCTTCTGCCTGGAGTAGTGGCCTTGAAGACCAGCACCACAGTAATGGTTTTGGCCAAGACAGTGGAAACAGCCACAGTGAACACAACTGCAAATGTGGTCTGCTGTAGGATGCAGGTGGCTGTGTTCGGCCGGCCAATGAAGAGAAAGGAACAGAGGAAACAGCAGGTGAGGGAGATGAGCAGGGTGTAGCTGAGAGCCCTGTTGTTGGCCTTGACAATGGGAGTATTTCGGTGCTTCACAAAGAGTCCAAGTACTGTAGCTGTGAGCACAGACAGACTCAGGGCAGTGCCAGCCAGAGCCTTCCCCAAGGGGTCTTCATAAGTCAGAAAAGTGACGTTCTTCTGGAGGCAGAGGTTTCTCTGAATGTTGGCATACTGGTGCTCTGGACAGGTTACACACTGTTCCATGTCTAGAGAGAAATTTTTCTTTTAAAAATTATTTTATTGAAAAACAAATAATAATGAGTTTCAAAACTGATTAATAGAACAGTTTCAATAATAAATACATTGCATATTGTTCTCTTAGTGGTTACTCACTGTAGAAGATTCAGATATGATATCCTGTCCAAAGCAATATTAGAATAAACCTTTTTATTTATTGAATTAAGAAAATGTAACTTTATATCCATCCTATTTTGAATGTACAGATACAAAACAGCGATTCATTTGTATCCCCTTTTTTTGTTTAGTTTTGTCAGAGAAGGGTATACCATTGTCATTTAAATATTGTAGGCCCCTGAATTCAGCAAAGTGTTCCAATATAGTGCAGTAGTCCATAATAGTAGTGGGTTATCTGTGTGGCTGGCAATGTCAGAAGTTGTTGACTTGAGCCTTCTACAGCTCAGCTTAATATGTTTTTACTTTTTATACCTCATTTTTATACTTTTCTGCTGGATGGTTAAGACCAAGAAAAAGCAAGAATCCCCTCAGATTTATTCTGAATCCCTGTACTGCACTTCGTGGATCCTTTGTCAGTGTCAGTCATGTGAATGAGTGACGGCCACTGCTTGACCAATATTCCCTCTGTGAAATCAAGAAATGTTTTCTCTCCACGTGACTCTTGTTAGGCATACGCTGCATCATCGATCACCTTTCTCTGTGGCCCCATAATCTCCTTGATGAGAAAATCTGAGACACAACTGAGTTACATTGTGTTATAGGATAGCTTCTCCTATGTCCCGAGTCTTCACTGACATTGAAAGGCTAGGGTCAAAACACTGAATTCAATTTTGTCTTCTTAATCACAGCCCTTATCCCAAGATGTTCATTGTTGAGGAAAACTTCTCAGTTTTACTAGATACCTGAAAATGTTATATAAGAAACAACTACTCCTTGATATTGGCGACCTTATTTTGTTTTGTTTTGTTTTGCTTTTTCTGTATTTAGGGCAGGCTCTATAGTGTCTACATGGTCTCACTCCATAGATCCCATTCATAGTGATTGTCCTGTTTTCAGCCTCCCAAGTGCTGGGATTAAAGGTGTGCGCCCCCACGCTCAGTCTCAATTGCCCTCTCCAGGTGCCCTGGTGACAGAGCCGGCACAGCATGCTGAGGACGGAACCCTGAGCTCTGTTCTCTGCCTAAGCATGCACATGCCATGCACAACCCTTTATTTTGGTTATTTGTCTGCTACATTCCTAAATTCAGTTCTCTCCTTTCACAAAGCACAATGCTTCTGTAAAAAACAATCTCTGTGTTGTTTGACTTGTCATTTGATCTGCAACCAATTACACAAACACTGCCATAATCTCATAACTTCAATGAATGAGATCATTCCAGTAGTATTTCGTTATGACCTTATATGAGGTGAAGACATGAACTGTGACCTCATATAAGGTCATAATTTATACCAAAAGTCATAATTGAATTTTGATTGAAATTCCCTAGTGTAACTGTATCAACTTTGTAAATACTGATTCTTCTTCAATGAATCTTGCATCTGTGAACACATTTTATTCAAACACTTATTTATGTTTTACTTTTATTAATTATTTTCTTCAATTTATCACTAACATGTTTCCAAACACTTCAGGAATTTATCAGCATTTCATATTTTAAAATGGAGTAGATATCATTTTCTAAACTTCATCTTTGAATGTCACATGAGTAAATTTTAGGAGCATTTTAACATGGCATTCAGTCAGAACTTTATAAATTCATTAATATTTTATATGTATACACAGCTAACTTTAGAAAATGATATCATTTATAGCAAATTTTATCTGAGAACAGTTTTACTTTTATTTCTTTAAAAAAACTGTATGAGAGCACTGGGCATCTAGCTCAGGTGAATAAAGCACCTGCTGAGAAGCACAGGGGCCTGGGACGGATCCTGGTGTGCTGTACTGGCCACACCACCAGCGCGTGCTGAGTTGGGCAAGGTGGCGTGCACTTGTAGTACCAGTACTTGTGAGGCTTCAAGTCCAGTGTGTGTAGTGAGACCCTGTAGGCCCTGTACTAAATACACTTAAAAAAAAGAAGATAAAAACTGTACTAGCTATGTCTTTCTGCCTATTGCTAATGGAGCTGTTGTAGGAAAAGTGAGTCTGGGAAAGAAACTACACCAAGGAGGTCTGGAGGCAGTGAGCACTTTTATTTTACACTCGTGGTCCTGGCCGGGTCACTCCCCGTTAGCAGAGCCAGGTCACAACCAGGTCGCTCACAAGTGCTGGGGGCCTCGGGCTTTATATGATGCATAATCAGGAGGCACCAAGGCAAGGCAGAATAGCCCGGCCCTGCCCTGGTCTCTCACAGGGTGAAATCATCAGTTAGAGGTGAGATTAAGGACCCTGTGTTACAAAATCAGAGTAGTGGTCAAGGGGATTGTTACAGTCAAATATTCTACATTTTTGCTTGTGCTGTCATATTTACAGAATTTAGAAGGGATTGGAGAGCCATGAAGCGGTTACAGACCTAGGTAGTTTCAAAAAGAATAAAGTTTCTAAGAAAACAACACTTCTGCTACTTATGGTACCTGGTTTCCATTTTTAGAAATAACCGTCATAGGAATTATTTTATTGTTCTTGTTTTTCACATTGACATTGAATGACAAAATATAATACCTGCTCTGTGTTCAGTAAACATTATCTATGGAATTCATACAAATTTCTCCAAGTTTTAATTGAGTAAAATTTGTTATTGTCATTCTTTAGTTTTAAATAACAAAAGATGCTCACTGTATATTATTTTTAGTTATTTTATTTGTATTTTCCAGGAAAATTAGTGCACTGAATAATGTTCAGTAACCAAAACTGATTGCCACTGAGAGTCCCACGGCAATTAGACGGCAACAGAAGAAGCCCAGGGCAGCACTGGCTCTTCTACCTTGCTGTGTGGCCATGGGCCGGACTTCAGCTCTTCACAGAAAATAATGTTTCCTGCAGTTTCCATTTCTGAAAAGGCATCTGAGTAACTAGTATTAGTATATTCCTCAGTGCTTAGTGTTTGACCTCTGTGGTTTGAGCTACTATAAAAATTATGGTAAAATGTTAAGTTATGATCTTACATGTTAATACACATGACACTGTGGAACTTTTCTTATTTTCTTCAAGATGGTTTACTATTTTCATTTGAATTTCTCAATTTTAAGTAAATGTTCAAAGGTCTATATCCAATTCTTCAAACAATTTTTCATGTGAAAGATTTCCTACTTATTTGTACATATGAGAAATTTATGAGTAATAAAGTTTTTATTTTGCAATTTTTCTCTCTATTCTAGGCAAAATATTGAAGGTTATTCCAATTGTAAATCAACTTTAGTTTTATTTTTCTATCCACCCATGCATTTATCTATCTATCATCTATCTTCCTATCCAATTTCCTTAAGATTTCTTTCCATATCGTTCCTTTTCATCTTTTTTTGTGGAATTTTCTTATTTTTGCTAGTTCCTGATAAACTATTCCAATGCAGGAATCAGTCTCTTTGTTAAATATGTATCATGTACATGTTTCGCTATAAAGTTAGCTTATTTTAACCCAAAGGGTTTGTAAGCAATATGATCAAATATAGACACAAAATTTTTTTTACAGTGTGGCGTACCCACTTAATTGAAGATTATATTTTCTTTTTTAATATATTTGCCACTTGCTCGCCAGGGTATCAATACAAAGATCAGACTCGTGGTGATCCTCCTGTTTTCAGCCTCCCAAGGGCTAGGAATTCAGGTGTGTGCCATCATGCCCGATCTCAGTGGCCTTCTCACGTGCCCCAGGGACGGGGTTAGCAAGGCATGTCAGGTATTGAATCCCGGTCCCTGTGTCTGCCAAAGCAGGTGCTTTTGTCCACTGGCTTTCTGGCCAGCTGAACAATATATTTCTTAAGCTAGAAGTAACTGGTTTGGAGTACATTTTTCTGTATAAATTAGCATGGAATCAAATTACCATACTCCATTATGATTGTATACACCTGAAGTAACTTTCTGGCATACAGCATATTCAAACTTATAATATTTCAAAACGAATTGCCAATTATGCTAGTCAGAGTAGAAAACTAAATCATGTACACCTGAAAAATAAGTAAGGAATGTAGAGTTGAGAGGTAATTTTCCCAGTTCAATTATTTCCAAAGTGATACTTATGGTATTCAAAATTCTTCAGTATTATTTTTGGGTGTAACACATGGCGTACACCCTCATATTCTTTGTTTTTCAATAATAATGAGCGTCATTTTATGCACTTCACTTACTATCAAAATTGCGACGTTTCAATCTCTGTATGTCTGTCAATCATATTAAGAAATTACCAGAATTTATACCCATAGGATATGATACAGACAGTATAGGTTCTTTGAAAAAAATTATTATACATTGAAACATGTAGGGCTCAGGGAGATAGCTCAGTGGTCTAAGCACGTGCCTGGCAAGTGCAAGGTCTCAGGTTAGAGCCCTGGTACCAAAGGCCCCTGCACCTAGCCGGCCACAGAAACAGGCGTGGAGGCGCACACCTGTAACCCAGTGCTGGGGAGGCTGAGGCATGAAGATCACTACAAATTCAAGACAAATTCTGAGGCTCTGTACAAAATACATGAATAAGGACGAAAAGAAAAGAAACATGTAGATATGATTTTTTATTGTAACCTATATTTTGTATAAATAGCACTCATACAGTTCCATGGCACTAATAATTATACAGGTCACTATACAGTAGGTGATTGAAAGGCATGGCTTATGATATTTTTTAATAATCTTATTACAGAAAAAGACTCATGGCTATTATATTGTCAACAAAATACATCCCCATGTTCCAAAGGCCCTCAACTCATCGTTCTTTCCACTTCCACTTATCTTCCTTCCTTCCTTCCTTCCTTCCTTCCTTCCTTCCTTCCTTCCTTCCTTCCTTCCTTCCTTTCTTCTTCCTTCCTTCCTTCCTTCCTTCCTTCCTTCCTTCCTTCCTTCCTTCCTTCCTTCCTCTCTCTCTCTCTCTCTCTCTCTCTCTCTCTCTCTCTCTCTCTCTCAAAAATGGGGACCTTGCATCTGACAAACTACTGCTTATGCCTCTGAGCTATGTCTCGGCCTTATTTTTCCATGTTCTGAGTCAGCACTGAGAATATTTTATGGCCAGTGTCTTTCTGAGTCGTGGTCAACTATTCAATGTATCCTGCTCGCAAATACTTTCCAATACACAAGCGAGCTTCCAAAACACTAGGGTAAGGCCTCCTCCAGCTATTCACTGGATCCGCCACAAGCTACCTGCCTCTGCCTCAAAGTCATTGTACTTTGGCCTCCTAGAATACTGGGATGGTAGCTGTACATCTTGATTGGTTGGGAACAATGCTCTGAGGGGATCTAGAAAAATAAAGCAATCCAGGTGTGGTGTCACTTACCCATATTCACCACTAGGGGGATCACAAATTATAGATCAGCCCAGGAAATTTACAGAGCATTTCTAAAAAATAACAGAACATGCGCTGGCAAGATACCTCAGCGGTCTAGAGCGCCTCTCAGGCACCGCGGTTCAAGCCCCAGCACCACATGCCATGCCAGCCCCTCCCCCTAGGGCGGGCTGAGCTCACCCCCCACCCCCGCAGAAAAAGAATCCGTGATGTGTAGCGAGACACTGTAATAAATAAATAAAGAAATTAAAAAAAATAAATAAAAATAAAAAAAAATAAAATAAAAATAACAGAACACAAATGGCTGAGAATACAGTACAGGAGTAGAGCATGTCTGCATCTCACACCCTGCAAAGCCAGAGGAAATTTAAAACATACTGAAATACAGTTCCTGGCAGGGTGAGTACGAATTATAACAATATATTGTTACAGTTAAATTGCTAAAGAAGGGAAGAAAGAATTTGCCTTTGTTTTTCTGTTCCAGATTTTACTCTATGCTTAGATTGCTTAGAGACATAAGAGTTTGACAGCTGCTCTGGAGCAGTTACTCTTACCTGTGTCATTAGCAATCTCATTCCCAGAGCAAGGGGTGCACTCAAAGCAACAGACTGCCTTTCCTTCCTGAGGGGACTTCCTGAATCCAGGGGCACAGCTCTCACTGCAGGCAGAGTGGGGAGTCTGAGGAGAAGCAGATTTGTGTTGGTGACCTCACCGTTCACAAGCAGAGTGAAAGCACTGTATTAATTCATAACTCCAAATACTTGTGCACAGCCATATTTATTTAATGACTAAAATGTTTTGACAAAAATCTGGGTAAAAAATGTACTTCTTGAAAAAAATCATGAAAATCCATCCAAAAAAGGACACATTGGAAATTTTTTCAGTTTTAAAAAGGAATTGTTAAATTCTATGTGTGAGCTTTCCTGATCAAAGATGAGGCAGAGAATATACAACAACAAAATTTATTTTCTTTGGGTTAATGAATCAAATTTAGTTTGCTAACAACATACCTCCTTGCTGCCAATGGCCCACTGCACCATCTCCTCAGACAAGACCATCTGCTGCCCAGGTGGCGCATGCAGGGAAAATTCTCCAACTTTCACCCTAAGTCTCAGGCCTTCTGGAAAATTCCAAAGGTTGAGAATATCGTACTTTGCATCCACTTTATTGTTCTTGTCTAAATTGACTTGTTCTCCAGCAGGAGTGTTAATCTGGAGATCCTTCAGAAAAGCATGCAGCTGAAATAGAAGCACAGCCCTGTGATGACCTGGACAGCAATGTTAGGAAACAAAACTGGGTGGGGAAGTCTGTAGTTTTCATTATCTTTGTTTCATAATGGAGTGTTCCCTCTGGCATTGGATGAAGGAGTGTGAGTTAAAATAGTGTTTTAAAAGGTTAGTTAGAAAAGAGGTTTCAACCAACCCCATATAAGTATATGGGATCCACAAATGCCAAAAATATCCAATCCCTACATTTGTGATTGTTCCCACAACAACTGCCTGCAAAATGAGGTCATCAATAACAAAAAGCTTGTGGAATAGAATGCCAGTCTTAGGTAAAATATCCACTGTAGTGTTTATCACATTAGGTATACAAAAAAAAAAATACGGT
This sequence comes from Ctenomys sociabilis, assembly GCA_004027165.1. Classification (NCBI taxonomy): domain Eukaryota; kingdom Metazoa; phylum Chordata; class Mammalia; order Rodentia; family Ctenomyidae; genus Ctenomys; species Ctenomys sociabilis. The sequence goes on from PVKA01032056.1 coordinate 17,324, forward strand.
GTCCATTTTCTTTTCTGAAACTGCCCAAAAAACGTCTGTATTTATTAACAACATGAAGTAGCTAAAGCATTAACATCCTTCTGAAACAATGCAATATTCCTTCATTTCCATGCAGAAATTTATCTCAACAAAATCAGTACAGACTGCTTTGGGCTTTTCAGAAGAATTTTCTTTAGTGATTATAGCAACTTTGGAAAGAACTACGAATGACTCTGACAACAGGGCCTGCCTCACAACAAAAATCACAATACCTGCCACGGAGAGAACACCATATTCTCTCCACATTCTATGAGTTGCGTTTGAGCACGTTCAAGAAACATCTCGTGGAGGGCGTGGGCTGCCGCATACACAGCATTGTAGGTGTTGAAACTCCCCTCACTCATGACTGTGTCAAAACGATTCAAAGGCAGTGATGCCAGGGAGGCATTGGGGGTGCAGTCCTTCAGCGCACAGTCAGAGGCAGAGAATGAACAGTGGAAATTCTGGAACCAGTACCGAGTGAGGAACGTGTCTTCTGGGTATTTGAAGGGGTTCGCTGTTTGGAGAAACTGATTAAAACCAGAAATCTCCTTATGGTGGTGTGAAAAAATGAGGAGCCCATGGAATGAGTCCAGGATGAAATTTTTCCCAGCCAGGTCTGCATGCCACTGTGCGTTTGTGACCCAGATTCTCCATGTCACTAAATGGTGCCCTAGCTGATGGTTTATGTTATTCAGACTATCACTGTCGTAATAAACAATCACCACATTTACTGGAGATATTTCTCTAGCCAGGAAATTTTTCAGTTTTGTAATTGAGAGATATGATACAAGAGGGTTTGAGATCATCGTCACAAACGCTATACAGACTCCGTGCCTATCCGTCTCTCCCCTCACATCTGAGAGGAACTGGAAACCATTGTGGCCCTCTGTGATGACCAGTCCCACCCAGGTCCAGCTGAAGTGGAGCATCAGGGAGACCATGGCCAGGGCCAGAGATGTGTCCTTTGGGGCCACCTGGTGGAGAGAAGGAAACTGGCCATTTTCACTGAAAGCAGGATTAAAAGTGCCAAAAGTGAGCTGCAAGGGAAGGAAAATTGGAAGTTATGCAAAGAAACTTGACATAAATCTCAATCTTGCCCATCAATAGCCCTATGAAGTATCTCAAATGCAGACCTAAATATGGACATACACCTGAAGTCTGGAAGGGAAAATGATTTTTGCCATCTATTTAATCATCTCACTTCATAAGGTCTTGTCTTAGTAAAAAAGTAAGCAGAGTTCAAGAAATCTTTAATTTCATGTCACCAGACTTTGTGATGAGTTTTAAAAAATGTAGATATTCAACAGGTCTCAGTGAGTTGCACTTTGAGGCGCTACATTTTGTATGACAGGCAGACAGAGTCCATCCATTCACCATCTTTGAAAGTGCACCTGAAACTATTGCCTAAAATGACATGATTTTAACCTTCCCTATCACCCAGCCTCACCTGTGGAAATTTGTAGAGTTCCAGAAGTGGTCCAACTTGAGAAGAAATTGCCCACGGTGATGCTGTGAGTAATGCTACAGACTTAGTCTGCGTTCCACAGCTATAGTTTGGCGTTCCACTTTGTCCTGGGTACAAAATGAGGACACTGTCTAATAATTTCCAGTAACTATAAAGGATATTATTGAACTCATACCCCAAAGAGATGTTAGGTAAAAGATGAGGACTCTTGTTGATCTCTTCGATCGCAAAAATGAAGGCCAGAACGTTCTGGTAATCGCTGGGCATAAGCCTAAAGAGAGAACAAAATTGTTGTTAGAGAAATCCTCAGACATGATCAAAGTCCATCCCTGAGCAATACCACTTATTAGTTGAATGCTGTGTTTCTACCCTTGTTCATATCCTAGGCTTGAATGTGCTACTCTAAGGTTATGTGTGAAAGCTGACTAATGTTAAATTGCATTATGTCTGTGGATTTATTATGGATGAGATTAATGTCCTTTCAGATAGCCCAATGGAAATGTGCTTCATATGCCTGTCATAGAAGGATGTATTGCCATGACTTTAACATACAAGCCATGAGTCAATTTCTTATTATCTCTTATCAGCAACTATTATCGGGAACTTTCTAAAAAAGCATGGAAATCATGCTTTACACTTACAGTCTATGAAAATATTCTACTCAGCTAAGTTGATATAATGGTTTATGTCAATATAAATACTCAGAAATTATAATCCATCTCCTGCAAGTTCTTAGAAATATCACTAATCAAGTTACATAGCAGAGGGTCTGATAGTCTTTACTAACTTCCATATAAATGGAAGAAAATAATCACAGTTATAAATGAAAGTGCAGGAGGGGAAAAGCACGAGATGTTTAGGATAGGATAGCTTTTTCTTTCTGTCTTTCTTTTCTCTTTCTTTCTTTCTTTCTTTCTTTCTTTCTTTCTTTCTTTCTTTCTTTCTTTCTTTCTTTCTTTCTTTCTTTCTTTCTTTTTTTTTTTTGTGGTCCCAGGGATTGAACTGAGGAACCTGTGCTTGCCAGGCAAACACTTATTCTACTGAGCTATCTCGCCAGCCCTAAAGGGCTTTCAATATACTTTTTACTGTGAAAAAATAAATAATCTCACCCATTAATACACCAGTATATACTTTGTATTTGTGATTTGTACATGAAGTTGAAGCACCGGGTATTGGGGATAATAACACTAAAGGAATCGTGTGAGGGCTGCAGCCTCTGCTGACATCTGGGTGGTGAAGACGGTGCCGCAGAAGGGTGGCTCTGCCCCCATCAATACCTAAGAGACTCCTGTCTCCTCCAGAGCTTGACAGGGGAGAAACCTTGAAAAGACAAAGACATTTGGAACACAAGTGAAGGACAACAAGAGCAAAAACTCCTAGGGTATCAATAGAGGATATGTTCTACACATATCCCTTTCATCTTTTCAAAATAAAATAACAATTACAATTCAAAATGTAGTATCTGTATGAAGGGCTTATCCCAAACAGTCACCGGGCTCCACACCTTCCAATGTCTTATAAATGGTCTTTCAAGAAGTGACAGGATAGCATGTCTGCATTTTGTACTATGAATAAACACTAAGAGGACAACAACATGCAGTGTATTAATTATTGTAACTGTCCTGCTAACCTTTTTGAAACTCTCACTGCTATTTGTTTCTCAATAAAGTTAATTTTAAAAAATGATGATTTTTGATTACTGCCTGATATTTGATTTGTGAGACTAAAGCAGAGGTAGTGTTTCTCTTTGTTCCATCTTTGAGGCTTAGAGAGCAGCCTAAGTCAGGTGCACGTACTGTTCACACTCTGTGTGTGATGGAGCAGAATGTGTTCTTCTGTCCTTGTGCTGATGCACACAGAGCCCAGGGAAATCCCAATACGCCATTTCTCTACTCTCTGCTCATCCATGCCTGGAATATGTATTCTCCACCCACGGCCTACAGCTATCCTTATGTGTCTACTGAATTAATCTGCTAAATGACTTTATCATACTACTATTGAATAAGTGTTATCTTTCAGACAGAGATGTTGAAATTCATCAGAAAAATGGCATATATTTTCATATTATCACTTTTATTCTAAATATTACTTTTTCTTTACAACATCATTATTAGAAATGATTTATTTATGTATTTATTTATTTGTAGTACTAAGAATTGAACTCAGGATCCTGTGCTTCCTAGGCAAGCACTTATTCTACTGAGCTATATCACAGGCCATTTATTTATTTATTTATTTATTTATTTATTTATTTATTTATTTATTTATGTTTTGCGGTTCCGGGGATTGAACTGAGGTCCCAGGCGAGGGCTTATTCAGCTGAGCTGTCTCCCCAGGTCCTTATAGACTACATTCTGTGTTTTTCTTTTTTTCTCTACATCATCTCAAAATATTATAGTTTGTAATATCACACTATGCTTTGTGATAACATGAAAATCTATGCAATTATAAATTACATTTTATATTATTTTCTATATTTTACTGTGCATTGGATATAAGTTATTGGTACTTCATAATACTACCAAAGATTTGTTCTCATTGTATGTGCTAAATAATATGTTTAAAGTAAGTTGTCTTAAAATTATTGAAATTTAGTTTGGTTTCTACCCATCTTTCACAAAAGTCTTAAGTAAATCTGTCAATTTGTTTGCAAAAAATTGTAATGTTCACATTCAATAGAAAAAAGCATTTATAGTTTTCTCAGCAGTGGTTTCTTCAAAGCTCACTATTTGCATAGTAATGTAGAAAATTATTTATAAGTTTGCAATGACAAACGTGCCCTTTACTCTATTATACAGTTTCCTTCTTTGGCTCTGTTGATCAATTTTGGTTTTAATTTCACATTATTTGAAAATAGGGCAGCTATGGCAGGGCTGCTGTAGCATGGCAGATGACTGTTTCCTACCATTTGACCTTCAGTCTATGAACTTCCTTTCAGTTCCATGTGTTTCTTGCATTCAGCACAGTGATGGATTGTGTTTCTTGATCCAACCTTCCAGTCTGCTTCTTCTGACTGACGACTTTCAGCCATTTACATCGGCAGTTATAACTGGTATGTGCTGGCTTACCTTATGACACTTTCCTGCTGTGGGTTCCTTGATTTTTCTGGCTGTTTAATTGCTTGCTCTGCCTGGTGATTTGTAGCTGTTTTTGTTCTTGGAATTGTGATCACAGTAATTTCTTTATAGAATATCTCTTTGTTGGGTTGCTTTGGTGGATATAAATTTCGTTTTTTTGTTATGGAAATAACTTATTTCTCCATTGATTTTGAACACTCATTTTGCAGGGTATTAATCTGGACTGGAAGGTGTTTTCTTCTCTGGCTTGAAATATTTCACTCCAAGCTCTTCCTGAGTTGAGAGGTAACGCTGAGGAGCCTGAGTGATTCCGATGGGCTTTCCTTCGTAGGTGATCAGTTTTGTTTCTCTAACAGCTTTTGATACGCTGTTCTGTTGTTGAATTTCTGGGGTTTTGGTTATTTTATGTCTGGGTACAGATTCATTTTGGGTATGATTGTTTGGAATTTTATATGCTTCATTTAATTTTATGTGAAATTCCTTTTCAGTGCTTGGGAAGTTTTCTGCCATTGTTTTTGAGAAGAGTTTTTATGGTATTTGTGCTATTTCAAGCTTTCTTTTTTTAGGAATGATAAGTTTATTTTAGCATTTACAACTTCTTATGCCTGAAACTCTGGGAATTCAAAATAAATGTCCTGGCCTGTGTGCTTCTTACAGACTCCAGACCTTGTCTCGTCCTTGTGCTCCGCGTTGTTCTGCCGGCCTTGTCCAGGTGCACCTTGATGAGCCGGCTGCCGCCGAGCTTCTCGTGGGTCCTCTGGCCCACGATCTTGCTGGGGAGGACCAGGTCCTTCACGATGGCATCTGCACTGTGGTCAGCGTGCAGCTCCGGGGACACTTTTGCTTATTTTTTGGGCCACTTTTTGATTTGGCTTGGGCAGAATTCTCCTCTGTGCAATGAAGGCCCCATGCTTCCCACTGAATTTCTTCAGCTCTCGTGCTAGCTGGACCTGAATTTTCTGGAAAGACTTCAGTTGAGGAACTGAGACAAAAATGATGATTGCTTTCTGATCACCACCAACTTCGACTTCCTTGGCCACAGTGATGTTGTGCTCACGAAGATGTGCCTCGTTTTCAAAGTTCATCTCCAGTTCCAGCAGGGCCTGCGAGATGCCGGACTTGAAGCCCTCCCACTTCTTGCCATTGGGCTTCACGATCTTGGCACTCGAGGTGAACATGGTTAGAGCTTTGTGGAGAGTGGGCTCAGGAGGCGCTCAAGCTTTCTTATCGGCCTCAGCCAATCTTAAATACTACTATTTGCTCTGTCACGTAGGTCTTGATTTTTCATGGCTACTTCTGCTTTAGAACTCTTGATGTGGGTCTGGGAATGGTCTTCTGGTGTTGGAACTCTCCAGAGCCTAGCTGTTGACTCATCGCTGATGATTAGACATTTCCATGTCGCTGGTCTTGCTGATTACTCTGTGCACACCGTACAGGCTGTCCTGGGTCTCAGGGTTTCAGTCAGGCCGCCTTACAAATATTTATGTTTGTATTCTACTATGAATAATTGCTATCTTCAGATTACTTCTAAATAACATTCTAGGGTTTTCTTTTAAACATTCATATGTGTTTGTTTTTGTTATTCTAATGTGTTCTTTGTACTTGTGAAAGGTCTATGTTTTCTTTTCTATTCTTTTTGTTTTTTATTGTAAAGAGAAAAAACTGTAATAGAATTTTAAAGCAAGAGGAGATTAGGAATGGTTAATATATTATGTTTTCTTGTTTTCAAAGTAGTTGCTAAGTTTATAGGATATAGGCATGCACAATTGATCAAACAATAGAAGAACAAACTTTTCTTTTTTATTAATTTTATTGAGAAACAAATAGCAATAAGACAGCTTCAAAACTGATTAATAGGACAGATACAATAATTAATACATTGCATACTGTTGACTTTGTAGAGGTTATTCATAGTAGAAGATGCAGACATGATATCCTGTCCAAATACTGTTAGTGCAAATCTTTCTTCTCATTGAATTAAGAGAAAGTAGCTGTATTTCTATCCTATTTTGTATATGCATGTACAAAATGGTCCTTCATTTGTATCCCCTGTTTTGTTCAGTTTTGTTAGAGATGTATATTCCATTGCCATTTAAGTATTGTAGGTGTGTGAATTCAGCAAAATAATCCAATATAGTTCAGTAGTCCATGATAGTAGTGAATTTTCTGTAGGACTGGCCATGTCAGAAGTTTTTGAGTTGATTCCTTTTCTCCCTGGCCCAGAAAACTTTTATTAATCAATGAAAAGAAGCACTGACTTCCTATCTTTCTGTATTTGTGTATATGTTTGTTTTTTCTTTTCCCTTTTTTAATTTCTATTTTTACCCATTCCAGTTGCTCTTTCTTTCTGAACAGTTTCTTTCCCTTTCACAGTATCTAGCATAGATTTTTGAGTTCTATTTACTTCTCAGGTTCTTCCACTAGAGAGACAGCATCATGTTCTCACATATGAGATTGGTTTTTTGCACTTATGAGTATGGTCCGTAAAAGCCTTGAATTTATCTTTCTTATAACTGCACAGTGGAAGTACTCTATTGTAACAAAACATTCCGCAGCTTTTTGATTCACTCCATCCGTGTTACCCTTTTCTATTCCATCCAGTTCATGGGCATTTGGGTTGTTTCTAAGATTTAGCTTTTGCAAACAAATATGGGTGCACATATATTGCTGTGGTGCTGTGTGTTACACTTCTAATTTATCATGTATGATAGAACAAAAGAGAAGATGGTAAATTGGATATATTTTTTATCTTTTTACAAAATCATGGATTTGTCAACTTTCACTTGCTTTTTATATCACTCACCTATTTACTTCAGAATTTTTGCTGAATTTTTATACTTCAGTTGGTACTGATTTTTCTTTCCTTCAAAACTAAAAATAAGTTTTCCATTTTCTATCATCTAGTATAAACCATTTATGAAACTTTCAATTTTAAAATTGTACATGTTTCCTTAAAAATTTGTCATTTTTGAAAAGAGGGATAGAACAAAAAATAAGAACATGAAATAACATAGAATAATAAAAGTGGTACAGTTTTCCAAAACAAAAAAGAAAATGATTGTTAAATTATGTATTGTTATTATCAAATTTGTTAAGATTACCAGATATAGGCATGCCAGATTAATGAAGCAATTAAACATTCAATCTTCCTTTCATGAAATGTTAATTTTCTTTCTTCTCTATTTTACCTTTTATAAAAATTAAATTTGAGATTTGATGGTCAACATTCATTATGGATATTTAATTCTATATATAATTTACAAGTATTTTTAATTTTTATGTTGTTTATTTTAATTATTGAGAAATGAAATATGTAAATCTTTTATCATTGCAGTGTTTTTTGTGTTGCTAACAATAATAAAAGTCGTGGTCTTCTGCATGTGTTAAGCTACTTCTTGGCCATTGTAATAGGAAGTGAATTTAGGGTTTCATGGAGTCTTTTCTTTTCCACATAAGTTATTAGTGTCTGCTTCACTTCAACTGACATGTTACTGAGTGTATTTCCTTTTCCATGACTTTAAGTCAGTCTGTGAATATCTATTTCTTTTCCTTCATTAACTGGTAAGAGAAAGCAAATACCTGAATAAATAACTTGGAGTAAAGAAAAAAAAGAAACAATTGTTGAAAACTCCTTTGTCAATGTGATCTTCAAAATTCCTCTTTGCTAACTCCCTGAAAGTCTGAAGAGAAAATATAAACTATTAGGAACAAAAACTTTGAGTTATATCTAGGTAATACAGACTGCAGTGGAAAGGAAAGAAATGAAAACATATTAAGATTTTCATGAATCTTTGGAGAGCCCATCACATTTTTCCACACAGTCTTACAATATTTGTCCCCTTACAATTGAGAAATTTAAACAAAATTCCACAACTGTCCTGTTGACCCATTTCTGGACTCAAGTCCAGAAATA